>CM061531.1:75356630-75555780 GCA_030545055.2 Neoaliturus tenellus | reverse complement strand
CAACAACCGGTGGTGACCGGCCATTGACCTGGAGGAGTGGGGGAAGGAGTGGGGGAAGGAGTGGGGGAAGGGGGGGGGGCTCCATTTTTTCGGGGGGGGGAGGGGGGGGGAGGTCATTGACCTTTCCGGTCAGTCATTGACCCCAAGGAGTAGGGATAGACACAGAACCCTACTTCTCTTACTACTCAGGTGAAAGTCGGTCAACCAGTCATTTGCTTGCCATCTGCCGCCATCTGGCTGGAGTTATTGCCTCTATAAAGGTGGGTAGTTTATCGCGCTACAAACATTCATTGCCTCGCATCCGCTCGGTCATCATCTCTCGTTAGTTTTATGTTATGACTACTTCACTTACTAGGTTTGAGGTTAGAATTATCCATGGAATAGCCTTAGTAAATTCTAACCTATAAAATTACTACTCTGGCTTTCTGTTTCAATTTCTTTTACACTTCATTTTATATCTCAGTCTTATTTTAACTTCTGAACTTAACACATCGGTTATGATGACTGCACAATGTTTAAAATTAAAGCTTTTGCGAACACAACACATATTACGAAGTACTTCTAAACCTTCAATTTCAAAGTGTAAAACTAATTTAAATAGAGTTAGAAAGAAGTACAGTTTTAACCCATTATACTCAAAGACTTCGCAGGTTAATGTTGATGATAATGTTATTTACAACATTTTGCATTCTATGTTACAATTCAACAACTTTGAACTTGTTACACCTATCGACTGTGTTCAACAAGTTTTTTTATTTTACCCCTACTATTCCTCATATAAGCGCTGTCACCACAATTCCTACTTCATGCTCCTCTATTCTCTTCAGCTGAGCTAAGATTTGAGGTTAGAATTATCCATGGCGGCCGCCATGTCTAGTTCAGTTTCACCACATAGAGTCGGCGACCGGTTATTGGTCTAAAGGAGTGGGGGAAGGGGTGGTGGGGGAAGGTTGCCGTTTTATAAGCCCTCTCCCTAGGCGGCGCTTCTCATTCGATCGCCAACTTTCAAACGATAAACACCTCTACCATGGCACGAATCAATTATCCCGCTATCACCAACTACTTCAACTTAAAACTATTTCTGGTGATAGTTGGATAGAATTTTTTAAAACTTACTCTGGATGACCTTGACATATTTTCCGCATCTCAGTTATAAGTTTGAATTTCAATTTTGAACTAACTCTTAATTTTTCTTCAACTGTTAGAGTTTCGTTAACACCGACGAATTTCAATTTTGAACTAACTTTTAATTTATGCGCAAATTCACTTCACCCTAACGCCAACACTATCGCCATCTCCACCCCAACCTATATGGCATAAAATATAACTACAGCATCTCATATATACCCTCTAACCCCCACCGGAAGCTATGTGACATGGCAGCTGGCGCCAGCTGCCGCGGCACGTGGCCCGGTGGGCACGTGGCCGGTTTTAAAAGTGACCAAAACACACTACTTTCATATTCAGGTTAAAATAACCACTATGTGAGGTCTCTGTCTCAAGATAGTGATATTATTACCTCACAGCTGGTTACTCCAATGATTATAAGCATTTGCTATAGTAGGATTCACGAAAATAGTCCGATGAGAGTCGATGCATTGTTGCTAGATTTATTCTGAAATAAAATTTTTATACTGTATTACACATGGTAAACATAACCATAAATGACAACATTGCAGGGCGAGAGGGGGTGAGGGGGGACACAGCTGTTAAAATTTCCATCGGACTATTTTCTTGCATCTTACTATAGAATGAAACTTTCAATTTTTTTAATTAAAGCTGTTAATTTTGTAAACACTAAATTTCTAAAACCTGACACTGCACCATTGTATGCCCTCTGGGTCAGAGCTCTTTAGCACCAAACTTCACACAAACCATCCTTGAATAATGCTTAATATTGCCTGAAAGTCTCATTACAATCTGTCCAACGGTTTCGGAGATTTAATAGGTACTTTATGTTTTTTAGTCAAGTTTTTAGTTTTTTTTTAATCAATTTATTTTTCATTGAACCGCAACCAAATAGAATTATACTTCGTAAACATTTGTATTCCTTTGTATTATGGCTGAGCTATAGAAAATAAATATATATCATCTAACAAAAATGTAATTTCCTTAATCACAACTCGTGCCTATTCAAAATTAATTTTGTAAAAGGAATAACCTTTTTCAAGGGAATAAAGTTAATTCAACAATACACAATCTGTATCCAAAGTAAAAAAAATTGTTGTATTATTAAGGGGGCGGTCTACCCCAGCCAAAACAACAACAATGCCGAATGCCGCCTCGCGGCCGTAGCGCTAGGCCAGTTTGATGGCTGCAGAGGTTTACGGGGATCGTGTTTTAAAATTAACCAATTAAGATAGAGATTGGCTGTTAACTTTTTCTAAAAGTAGAAAAAATTATCTAGTCGGCTATCTTTTTAGAATTTTTAAATAAAATTTCTAATTTCAGTAATAACTGTCTAAAATCATCTGTTTTTAGTTTTGTAAATGCAGAGGTTTACGGGGATCGTGTTTTAAAACTAACCGCTTAAGATAGAGATTGCCTGTTAACTTTTTCTAAAAGTAGAAAAAAGGATCTAGTCGGCTATCTTTTTAGAATTTTAAAATAAAATTTCTAATTTCAGTTATAACTGTCTAAAATCATCTGTTTTTATAGATTTTTAACTGAAATTTTCTATTGGTTTTAATGAACTAATTACAAAAGTGTAACAGAGGAAAATTAGTACCGTTATTCTTCTTTAATATGACACCTTATTTATAGCTCTAGGCTTCATTTGGCAGAAGATAACACGATTATAAAAACCCCTTGCATTTGGGTGCGCGCCAGGGGTAGACCGCCCCCTTAATGTTAAATTTCTTTCTTTCAATTTTGCTCTGTTAGTTTTTTTATGAGTGTAAAACTACGAGAAAGGGTGGGGGTGAAAAGCACAAAAACATATAATCTATCTATCTATTCTATATATTAGGGATGGACGGGAATGGATTTTCAGTTCGGGACGGGACGGGACGGGAATTTTTATTTCCCATCCAATTTCGGGACGGGATCGGGACGGGATTGCTCTTCTCGACGCTATCGGGAAATATTCGTTTTGATTTTTATCTGAGTGTCGTATACAGACAAATTAATGTTAAATATCAACTAGTTCTCCTTCCAACTTGTTCCACTTGTTTTTGTTTAAGTTACAATGAATGTCCTTTTGTTGAAAAAATTCAAATATATAGTTTTGATATTTTAAGGATGCAATAAGATCATGGGAAAGTATAAATTTTATTGTAACCAAATAAATTTAAGTCGAATCACTAAACACACATAAAGGAAAAATAGTGCCCATGTCTTATTTAATACAAGTTTTGTTTAATGAAATATTAAACGTTTGGTACCAAGAATGAAAATAAACATTATGTACGGTACCGGTACAAAAAAAAAAAAAGATTAAAACAATTGGAAAAATTGTAAATAAAACAATACTATATTACAATAAATAATGCCTGCTCAGATAAAAAAGAACAAAAAAAAAACACAAATTTAAATTAGAATGAATATTAACACTCAGAGAAGAAGTTGTTCAACAAGCCAATGCCATTTATAAACCTAAGAAATATTTTGCCATTTTTTTATATTCATTGATTTTACTGAGACAGTTTCTTCCTTGAAGAATATAAATAAGAAAATTGAACTAAGAAATAATAAACTATTAGACATTATACTTTTATTGTTATTTAAATGAATACATTTAACTATTTTTTGCTAAATCAGAAAAAAAATTAAAGAGTGCATGATGAAAAAAATTATAACAATGTAAATTTGAAGCTATAAACCCTAAAATCTAATTAATATAACCATAGCTAAGCCGTGTTTTTCTTGTTAGCGAGATTGTCGGCCGCGATCGCTGTCCTCGTTAGCGAGATCGTCGGCCGCGATCGCCGTCCTCGTTAGCGAGATCGTCGGCCGCGATTGCCGTCCTCGTTTGCGAGATCGTCGGCCGCAATCGCCGTCCTCGTTTGCGAGATCGTCGGCCGCAATCACCGTCCTCGTTAGCGAGATCGTCGGCCGCGATCGCCGGCCGCCGTTCGGCAGTTCCCGTCCCGATAAATTCCCGAGTATAAAAAAATCCCGCCCGATGATCGGGACGAAAATTTCCCGAAAATTTTCCCGAAATTTCGGGACCCGTCCATCCCTACTATATATATAATACATGAAGCAGTTTTTTGTAAAGATTACTCCTCCATTATTTCTGGACGAAATTCAATGTTTGAGATGTCATGCGATTCATCTCAGTTCGTAGTTTTGCAATAAGGTTTTAGATTGTCGATATTTGTACTTTGAAAGAAATGGGAAGTCCTTAAAGTTCGTTTTTGTCCATAAAATTAACATGGGGTATAATTTGTATTGCAAAATAAAACAGCTGTTGATAGTAAAACAGACAAACACACGGTAAAAGCTAAATAATATCAATTAAATATGGGGTACCTCAAGGTTCTATTCTAGGTCCTATTCTTTATAATATTTACGTTAATGGTCTAATAAAAGAAGTTAAATACAACAATATAATTTGCTATGCTGATGATATTGCAGTAACAATAAATAATCCTTCAGATGAAAGTCTAGAAATAATTAGTTATGTTGTGCTCACACAAATTTATCAATATCTGGGGAATCTAAACTTATATGTAAATCATAAAAAAAACCAATTATATCGACTTTACTCTTGTAAGAAATAAAGATAACGATTTTAAAGGTAACATAGTGATGGACGACTTTGAACTTAATGAGGTTAAAACTGTAAAATATTTAGGAATAATAATAGACGAAAATCTAACATGGGTCCCTCACATTGACTCGCTTTGCAATAGTTTAACTTCTTCCATTTTTTGTTTGAACTACTACTGTCAATTTAGCTATAAACCATTATTAAAGTTATATTATCATGCAGTGATAGAATCAAAAATTAGATATGGCATCATAATATGGGGATCAGCAACACAGAATGCAATGAAAAGAGTTTTTGTTTTACAAAAAAGATCAATAAGACTAATCCAGGGTTTAAATAGAAGAAAATCTTGCAGGCAAGCTTTTAAAACACTACATATATTACCATTGTATTCACTATATATTTATGAGGTTATAATGTTTGCAAAATTTAATACAAATAAGAAAGATACTGAAATAATACATTCTTACAATACTAGAGGGAAAAATAATTTAAAACAAGAAACACAAAGGATATTGTTAAATTATAACCTTGCTCAAAATATTGGAGCTTCATTTTTTAACAAATTACCTTATAAAATAAAAAAAACATTGAAGATAAAATTAAATTTAAAAATGAGCTTAAAAAGTTTTTAACGGATAAGTCGTTTTACTCAATAAATGAATTTAATGAACACTATTACAATCAACCGTAAACAATTATATCTTTTTACAAATTTTTGATTTAAAATTTTACCAACAATTCCAATAACACCTGATATGTAAATGTATAATGTAATGTTATAAAATCATGAATACCAAATAAAATATACATAAATCAATATAAATTTTAAAGTGTAAATTAATATTATATAATGATTAAATGAAGATATAGTAACTTTCTGTATTGTGATCTGAAGCATTCAAGCAACCGGGCTGTATGATGATGAAGGTCTCATATTCAATGTAAAATGTTAAAAGCATTAATGAATTTACTCCATAAATGAATTTAATGAACACTATTACAATCAACCGTAACATAGGCCTACCACAAAAATAAATATAAAACATTAAATTTAAAAGTTGTTGTTTTTTTTCCTACCAACACCTAAATGTTACATGTATAATGTTATGCATCTTATGTTATAAAATCATAAATACCAAAAAAGATACATAAATCAATATAAATTTTAAAGTGTAAATTAATATTATATAGGGCTAAATTAAGATATTGAATAACATTCTGTAGTACATGATCTGAAGCATTCAAGCAACCGTGCTGTATGATGCTGAAGGTCTAATCACAATTTTTAGGCAAAGTAAAAATTGCAATATTAAATATAATATATTTAAAATGTATATAAAAATTACAATAAACTTGTACAATAAATTACAAATAATAAATTTCTTCATACAACAAACCAAACTTTTATGGTAAAATCATAAAAACTTCACACTCTTGCGTCCTTGTATATTTTGTTTCCGGTATCCACTTGAGAGGTCCAACGTAAGACATTTTTAAAGAGCAAACGAATGACGTGGAAGGAGACGTGGAAGGACTGGAAGAAGACATGGAAGGAAGGAAGAGTTAAAATGAAAAACGTATAGAGCAGTAGACCATTAATAAATTAAACATAAATTAAAAATAACAAATATAGTAATGAAGAACAAAGAAAGAAGAAATAAGTAGGAAGAAAAAGAAATAAGAAAAATTCCAAATAAGTTTAAAATGAAGAAAGAGTTTTGAGAAAATTAGTAGATGAAATTAAATTTCTAAAATTGTTAATAAGTGCAAAAACTTGAAATTTGTTTTGTAAATTCCCCATACATTGTGAAACTTTGTCAGAGGATTAAATTTATTATTATTATTTATCTATCATATGTTACGTGTACTTCCATGTACGCCGCACGAGATTGCATCACCATCAATAGGTTTCACACACGCTTATGCTATGAGAAGTCTACTCACGTTAGTGTACGTATATATAGTCAATGATTGCGCACAGAAAAAAGCCACTTTCCGTCCTAGTGATGAAAACTACTATTTTACCAGACCCCACCCGAAGTGTGAGAGTTAAAAGCTGGCCTGCAGAACTCTAGATCTGATACATAAAGATTATTCTAAAACAAACATTTACTACTTTTTATTGTTTTTAGTCAACTAACCATCTATTGATATGAACGTTTTCCCATACTAAAACACTGCTTCTCCTTAATTAATTGTCACTCACACATTCTCATGGCTCCACATTTACATCCTAATTCTTGTACTTGTATGTGTTGATTAATTTAATCCCTAAATACTCTCTACTTTTAAAATATCACCTCAATGTACAAATACTTTTTCATATTGCCTATTAGATTAACCTCATTAAACATGAGTACTTTGGTACCACCGGTACTGAGAACCAATCCTCTAAAAGAACAAGTAACGGTACCGACTTTGAAAAAGTGGTGCCAACACATCCTTAATACTCTTGTTTTTTTAAATGTTACAGAAATCTTGCACTCAAAGCCGCACATGAAATCCTTTTTACACAATAGAAAAGTTCCCTTTAAATACCTACCATTTGACCTTTTTTTCCCTGAGGTGCAACCGCTTGATGCGCTCTTCGCTCATTAAACGACAGCCTTTTTCTAGTAGGTTTGTAAACAGGTTTGTGATTTCACCATCTTAAGTACTTCATAGCCTAATTTTTTGGAAAACAGAAGTGTGCAGTTTATTTTCTGTAATCAAAATGTATCAGTCAAAATTCAAACTAAAATTTTGATATCATTAAGATACCAAAAACGTAACTCGAATCCTAAACAACACGTACAGCTTAAGAAGTGAGCTCTAACCAAACTACCATCACTCTAGGACTGATTACCGCATGAAAACACAACTCTTATTGCTACAGAAAGGAACAATTTATGTCAGGTATTGTAGAGCACAGTCCATGTTTTAAGAATATTAAATACTTTTGTAAAATTCTAGAAGTTAAAAGGCTTGCGGCTCAAATGCAGGTAGTTATAAGCCTTTCATTACTTGTGCTTTCTATTTAGTTAAGTTATGTGTTATTGAGTATTAACAGTTACAACCCTTTGTTGGATAGGATCAATTCCCGGACCTCGGTCTACCACCTCGCTACGAGGACATTGTCAGCCGAGCCCCGAGCTACACTTCATTGTTCGACATTGAGGCCCAGCTCCAAGCCCCCACCGCTCCTGTCTCCATCGTCAAGGCCAGCCCAGTGCAACCACCAGCACCTTCTCATCTGTGATAGATCTAAATTTACTATTAACAAAATCTGCTTTGTTAACATAATAATATTTACTTAAACATTCTTGTCTGTGAGTTTATATTATTTTCTCTTGTCATCTTTGAAATATCTCACAACAATGCCTAATAGAAATTACAAACACAACACATGAGAAGAGGTCTGTCCAAGTATAGTCCTTATGCGGAGGTTTCTGGCATATAAACCATCATTGACATTTTCAGACCAATGCTAAGCTAAAACTTAAAACTAAATAAAAACAAGTTTATCTACAATTGAAATTTCAGAAGTTAAAAAACATGTGAAAAATTGAAACTCAAGTATTTTACATTTAAATGACTTGATCTGTTCAAAACACAGGTGAAGTTTAAGTTGAGCAAGGTGAGTTTCACTCTCATTACACTCCATAAACTAACTGTACTAACAACCAATTAAAAAATACTTGCAGCAATGTAAGTAAACCAGTTGAATGCAGAAATTCACTCAAAGTAGGGTAAAAGTAAAAACAAGAGTTTAATGGATCACAAAATTTATGTTTTTTGTAGACTTGGTGGTTAACGTGATGGACTGCGAAAGAATGGCAACAATGTAGTGGGTTGAAACTATAGATTGCCACTGGTGGAAATTCAACTAAAATTTTAGTTGATCTAGACTGTCTAGACCCAATTAGTTTTAAAAAGTTATTACAACTAAATCTTTTTATTTGTATATCATTATTCTTTGTCCCACTGGTCAACCTCTAAATTGAGGAAGTGTTATTTTGGGCTAAATATATATGGTATTGATAAATTAAAGTTTTTTTGATTTACAACTTTTTTTGATACAGGTCAACTATACGCAATTAAAAAGTACCCAGTCCGAGGTTAGTTTTCCACTAATACTACACAGATTCGTTTATTTTGCATTAAAACAGACAAAATTACGACTCAGGTAACTTTTATTTATAAAAACTACTTATAGGCCAGTAGCGTTAAACAAAAAAAGCAGTTAAATCGGAAAAAATTGCTACAAAAGATTTTTTTGCTTTAACGGCTTCATTTATGTCCCAATATGATTATCCTAGGTTTTCCCCCTCGTTGGAGCTGTGCTAAAGTGGTGGGGAGTAGAAATGTACACAGAAAGGGACATTTTTTAAATTTTTGTGGTTAAATCTCATAACCGGCTCAGGACATATTGAAAATATGTCCAATATAAAAGTTAATGAGCATAAAATTCCGCATTTAATGAGACCAACCGCACATATTTAGGATCACCCGTTGTCATGCTACAACACATCAAACTGCACGATTTTTAACAATTTTACAAAGTTGTCTCCCAAAAGGCGTATTTTTGTAATTTTATAGTTATATTTTGTAAATTAATAAATATATTAATATATTATTGTTTATAAAGTCAAAGGGTATTAAATTCTGCATTCAATGAGACAAACCTAAAAGTTGTAGGAACACTTGTACCCTAACTACGTCACATTAAGTTTAACAGAGATGAATAAAATAATGACAAAATATATCAAGTCAAGTATGTACTGTGTAGGCATATATTCCATCATGAAAGTAATGACTATTACATCGGATATAATTATGTTTAGTACTTCAATTTGCCTATTTAACGATAAAATTAAAGAAATTTGTAATTTTCAAACCATTTTCAAATTTCTAATTTGTTTTACCCTGTATGAAGAATGCAAGGTTGTGTCACATCCACTTATGCCATGGAGAAAGATGAGCGGTTTTCTCATGGTGTCTGCTAATTTAAAACTACTGACACCAAAAACCTTTGGTGGGGTTGTTCCTCTTCCAGGTTTTAAGAGGTATATCTGTGATGATGATGGGAAATATAGAGTGGTGAGCGCTATTAGTAAGTCTGTATCTTCACCAACTAGCACAACTTTGTTACAATCATGTGACATAACATAAATAAAATAAAAATCTTTTAACTTAATAAACAATTATCCAATTTTTAAGGAGAGTTTGTATACATTGAGTTGTTCTAAACATTTAAGGTTGGTCTCATTGAATGCAGAATTTAATGCCCTTTTACTATATAAACAATAATATTTTAATATTTTTATTAATTTACAAAATATAACGGTAAAATTACAAAAATACACCTTTTGGGAGACAATTTTGTGAAAATTGTTAAAAATCGTGCAGTTTGATGTGTTGTAGCATGACTACGGGTAATCCAAAATATATGCAGTTGGTATCATTAAATGCGGAATTTTATAATCTTTAAATTTTATACTGGACATATTTACAGAATTTGAGCCGTTTACAAGATTTAAGCAAAAAATAAAAAATGTCTATTTTCGTGTACATTCTTACTTCCCACCACTTAAGCACACCTCCGACGAGGGGGAAAACCTAGGATAATCATATTGGGACATAAATGAAGCCATTAAAGCAAAAAAATCTTTTGTAGCAATTTTTTCCTAGTCAGGGACTAATTTTACTGGACTATTAAGAAGGAACAAGTAAAAATATTGAGGTACTACCAAGAAAAACTTTATTAGATATAGTAGAACCTCCCATATCCGATCATGACGCCATGGTCGGAACGGCCTAAAAGTCGGATGGCGGGAGAAGCAAATGAAACGCATTTCCTACGTAGAAAACAGCTATACAGTTTTTTAATACAACCTTATTGTCCCAATAAAATATTAATTTAAACATCAAGATTTGTGTATAATAACTGAAAAATTACAATATTGTCATATGACATAATTGTCTCTACAAATAGTTTCACCTTTCGATAGTGTCAGCAACGACAGGAGCGCGATAATCAAAGATAGATGGTCGGACACAAGGTCAGATGTCAGGAGGAGTTAGTTATCGGGAGATCGGATAATGGAGGTTCTACTGTAGTTTCTAATTAAAAAATGTTATCTGGAGGAAGAAGCTAGAACAAATTTGATATGTTACAACTAGTTCTTTAATGATTATTTAAACTTTTTAAGGTGTACATAAAAAAGTAAACTAAAAATGTTTGTACATGTTTTATTATAAAAATAACAATACCTTGACACAATTAACATTATAATGCACAACATTAACACTATTAAATGACTAAATAACAAGTTTTGCATTAGTCACTCAAACCTAGATGAGGGGAAAATAAAAATAAATCTAAGGACATTTAGTACAACATTCCAGTGTGCGGAATCGATCGAAGAGAAAACAATTTATTTTCGTTGATAGTAAATCTAAATTTAGTTGTTTGAAGATGCATATTAAAAACCCTCACTGAATCCAAATAAGCTAATCGGAGTCATTGACTTATAGTATTAAATATTGTGAACATTTCAAATGCTTTTTAAAATCCCTCAGAATGTAGAATATTTGAAAAACATCTGAAATATGGCTCCCCCCGATCTCAATCAAGAAAGGATCAAATGCAAGGTTTAACAAAATACTTGGTACATTAGTACATTAGTAATATTAGAATGGTAACTAGCTACTATAAAAAAAAACATATTCACAAGCAATAATTAACAAATTACTCTAAATATTTAACAGAGATAATAGCACCGTAACACTTAATAATTACTAGTTTATTCTATTTTCTAGATTTTAAATACATAGGATTGTGTCATAGTGTTAGGACTGTAGATAAAAATTTATAGTTATATTTATCTTTTAAATGAAATTTTTGTACTTATGAATAACTGAACAATTTAAAGTTAAAACAGAGTTTCACTTTCAAGCTCACTCAGAGGTAACAAGTTGTATAGTTACAGGTCAAAGTGATATGATTCATCCTACCGAATATATAAATTAAGCATATGAGCAGGATGTGCCATTAAGTGGCACTGTACTTTGATACACTTCTGCTAAATCTTACTGCTGACTTATTCATTGCAAATAATTACAACGATGTAACTTGCCGAACATTTGCCATCCCAATAGTTTCTACAAATGACATCCATTTATGTGAAGTGTATGTCATTAAATGTATTTGCCCCAAAGTGATACACAAGGCAAAGGACACAGAACTTCATCCATAAAGTATGATTAATTGGAATTTCTGTATTTCATGTTCCATCCTCTGGCCAGTCTACTATAACCAGTCATTGTTGAGTGTGAGTATCAGAAGTCTTGCTTCTATTAACACTCAGAAGGACTTTCTTAGCTTCTACTAGAACGTTACTGGATGTTAATATCCTTACTATGAAATGTGACCCATATCGGTAATATTGTTATTCTTGTTTGTCCCATATTATGTCATTAAATAACTCTCATTCATATTGGTTTGAATGGCTTTACACATTAATTGACATTTGCAAAAATAAATATAATTCATTTGTCAATTATGCTTGGGCAGATTCACGAGGATGCTAGGATGCCTCATCCCCTGATTTTTGGTGTCATAGTTTTTTTACTATTGGAATGAGCATTAACGTGAAATGTGAAAGGACTTTTGTTAAATGCAAGAAAATGCTACTATTTTATGCTTAATTTGAAACATTTTAAGTGTTTTCAATGTTTTGGTTTTTTTAGGTATTATAATATCTTACTACCACCTTAGGAGTGCTCCCACCCCCAGATACCAAGACCTAAATGCGTCTAGCCCTTAAGTTAAACAGGTCAGGGCTTTTCAAAATATTTACTAATCATGATAATCTAAGATGAAATCGAAAAGTTTTACACAATAAAGATTCTATCAGGCACATCAATGGGTGCAGATTGGTTGCCTGACGATACAAATGCATGACATTTGTGCACTGCAGGTATATCAAGTAAAAAACTGAAGGCGTTTAAGCGCAAAAATGACTGTTTGTTGTTAAAAATTCAAACAAATGTAGGTTATCAATAAGGTTTATCTTTAGTCTAGATTTGGCAAAAACGACTCTGACGAACTAAGACTGTATTGTTTACCCACAAAAAGAGTTTTGTGCCAGGCAATGAGCACTTGAGTATTTATCTTTAAATAATAAAAAATTAACAAAGCCAACTAGATTAACACAGCACACTATCTTTGACCATACACTTGTACTAGACTGCCAAACTTGTGGGGAATTATGATATCAAAGACAGATGTAGTACTTTAAATGCCAACATATAACTATTGTAGCAGTTTCTGTCGTGGCGAAATCAAGTGAAAAATCTAAAATTATTTCCTATTCAATCAACCTTTAACATGCCTGTTAGGCAAATGAATAACATTCTATACCTTATAGACAAGACAATCATAGGTGACTTTATAAAAGAAAATTGCTTAAATTAGATATCCACAAGAGGGGGACGTGGCCATTGCTCAAAGTATGAAAGCAAGTTCACAATTTTACATACACTTAGAGGAACTTACAGGCCACATGGAATCTTTGAGGAGGTGCTCAACTCTTTAACAGAACTAATAGATGACACAAGAATTCCTCTGATTCAAAATTCTTCATTCAAAAACTTTCCTCTCATCATTGAAGACATTAATGTTGATCTTATTAATAACCCTGATATAAGAACCCCTTGCCTGAATGAAATTATAGCAACACACAAAATAGTCCGATTTCAACTGTCACATACAAGAATTACACCTCTCACTCAAACCTCCATTGACTGGATATGCACCATTATGGATGCCAACAAACTCACCACAGAAGTCATAAAAGCTGGGCTTTCCGATTAGACTGCTCAACGGTACACTGTTCATTTCAACCCTAACATAATTTAAGATAATCCTTCCAGAGTTGTATGATCTTCCGCAACACCGCTTAACACAATTAGAGGAGAAACCTTCATACATGGGAATGAGACCTCACAATCAGCTACCTCTAGATTTGAGAAGCAAAAACGAAAAGGACCTAAGACTAGTTCTACATAAATGGCTGTCAGACTGTCTATCGTATACCTTGGGAATACCATTAACAGATTTTTGACAGCTAAATTATTTATCACAATTATGTATCTAATGACTCTGTAACATTTATCAATGAAATTGTTAGTAAAGAATATTGTCTATGGTCCACACTTTTTCAATGACTTGAAGTCTGTTGTAGGGAGGAAGAGATTGTGCAACTAATTTTATTTACAAGTTTTAACTTAGCTTTGGATTGGCAGTCTAGTTTGAGTATAGTCAACAACATTAATCAAGTGGGTATACATGTTTCTGAGCTGATAATATACCTTTATACATAATCGAGTAAGCTACAATGAAAAGTAGCAAAAGCAACATTAACTTATACATAGACATGACAAATAAATAAATAAAAAGTAAAAAGAACTCCTCACATAAGTACATGAAAAAAACAAAAAAAAACTAGAATAATCAATATAAGGTGTAAAAATGCTTTTTGGGTCAAAATAAAACAAGAAAAACAAACAGGAAACAAATTTTAACCCTACAATCAATTAAAGGTTTATTCTTAAACTGATTCACAATTTTTCTAGCAATAAAAGTAACAAATGAAAAAAAAAATATTACCTACTAAATAACTATTTTCAACATTACTATTGTGATTAGTGTTTCAAACAGGAACAACTGTCTGTTGAAAGTCATTTTTGTTAAACATTTACCGTAATTACTTTCTTCATTAAGAACTTGAACTTGTCAAAACTAAAAATATCTATGAATTTTTTTAATGCCACTTGGCCGAATGATCCTCAATTTAATAGGTTAACTTTGCTAGGCTTCAATACTATCAATATCTAGGTAGTGGTTGGTTTGCTATGTTTAAAAATTAATTAGATAAAGTGTTAAATAAAAAATGTAGAATAAATGTAGAAATAAAGGTTGTTATCATTGCTTGGATGGTACTTGTTGAACATTGAATAGAATTAACAAGCAACAATCAACACGATCATGGACATTAGCAGTAAATGACTTGATAAAACTGGTGTTGGAAAGAACCCTAATTGTGATTTCCCTGTTATTTTTATGGGGAATCTTAAAAATCAAATTTTTATAAACACAAGAATTAGTTAATCAAAACTTATATACTAGTCAAAATAATAAAATTTACATAACATAAAGTAGCAAGCTATTACATTTTTTACCATACCTTAATCATCTGCCTGATGCCTCAAACTTAAAAAACAAAAGTACAAGTATACTTTTTTACACTAGGCCAATGAGAATTGAATCTAATATGAATTGTGGATACATAATCTACTACAAGAGTCTTCCACAAAGTAATTGCTGTTTGAGCATGGCTAGATAAGTAGTGGGGGTAGTGCCGCCATTCTCACATTGGCTTGCACAGCCATTCATTACGCTTCTAGCTGTGCAAAGGAGAGCATCGTATGATTGTTCGTTCTTTTGTGATAACATAAAAACATGAGCATTGCGACAGAAAATACCGCCAAGTGTGAAGTGCATGGTGTAATAAGATTTCTGTGGTCGAAAAGTTACAAAGCAGGTGAAATTTATCATGAATTGAGTGGTGTGTATGGCTCAAATATTGTGAGCAAAGGTGTTGTCTGTCAATAGGTTAGTTTTGTTTTTGTTTTTTTTTTTATGTAAAAACGAGTATCGGTTTTATCTGACATCTGGTGTTGTGTTTATCCACAACAACAACCGCATTCACAGTAATGGACAAACACAACGCCAGATGTCAGAGACCAAGACGCTTGCTTTTGTATCGGAAAAACCAACCCATTGACAAACAACACCTTTGCTCATAATGTTTGAGCTATACACAGCACTCAATTCACAATGAATTTCAGCTGCTGTGTAAATTTTCGATCACAGAAATCTTATCACACTACTGGTATGCACTTCACACTTGGCGGTATTTTCTGTCGCGGTGCTCATGTTTTTATGTTGAAACAAAAGAAAGTGCGATCATATCATGCTGTCCCTTGCATAGCTAGAAGCGTACTGAACGGCTGCGCATGCTGATGTGAGAATGGCGGTGCTAACCTCACTACTTATCGCACCAAGCTCAAACGGCGGTTATTTTGTGAAAGACCCTCGTATTTAGGTACTCTACAATGAAAAATATGTGTAAGGTAATAAACAATGATAGGTGAAAGGCCAATAACGTACATAATAAAGGGGTATGATGGCAATTTTTTAATTAATTTTATAGGGCAAACTAATTACTATATAACATGTTTTTTTTAGGTTTTGAGCAATATTCCCTACATTGCTAAATTTGTTGACTGTGGAACAACAGACATATATTAAATGCATGCATATTTTGTGCTGGTTAGGTGAACTATAGATATTTAGTAGTGAAGCTTCAAGCATTTTTGTTGAAAACATTTCCAAAAATTTCACCTTGTGTCTAGGAAAAAGTTAACAGCTTATGCCTCACAGGGATGAGCTTCAATATTGGTTATTAAATTACTGTACCTTCGAAATTTAAAACTCAAAACACCTATTTTGATTATTATTTATTTTTGGACAAGGTCTTTCAACAGCCAAGCTGAATTTATTTATTTATTGGTGTTTTGAATTTAGAATAATTTCAGTTTATTGTCTATTTAGGAAACATTTAATTCTGTATGACGTTTATTGCAATGAAAAGCGCTAAAAGTTTAATCTATGTCTACATCGTTAAACCTCATCGGTAAAAGCTGATATAAAAAGACAATACAAGCGTTTCTAAAATTACTGGTTAGAAACTGTTTTACTAATATCTTCAGTGATCACAGCTTTGTTATATGGCTAAAACTCTTAGTAATAAATTGACACGGCTTTTATAAACCTCGACTATTTGTGCTTAATCTATTTAGTATACTCATGGCATGAGAGAGACCTAATACAACACAGTGGTGTCCACAAAGCATTAATTTGTACCTTAGTTAGATTTTATAAAATACGTTGTTGGCATACCACGATGGGGTTGTGAGTGGGTCTAGCAGCAGGCACCAGAGCACGAGGCCGACGACACACGTTGCCATGACGATGCTGCGCTGCGGCTCCTCATACGTCGTCAGCTCGGACAGATCTGGGAAGCCCATGTGGTTGCAGAAGGCGTGTGCCATGAACGGTGCGATGAAGTGGCCGGTGCGCACAAACAGGTAGGCAGAGTAGGCGCCGAACAATGTCGTGTACGAGAACTGGAAACCTGCGCAGACAGATGCATATAGCAACTACACTGTTAGATTTCTCAGGGTTATGTTAAGATTATTATTCTAGGTCTTTTATAATTCACTCTATCTTAAATTCAGGAACCAGTTTGATGTTCACAGCACACACAAGCTTTCCACACTATAGCCCTGCCCAAACATAAATTTTTAACAACTTATAATTTGTTAATGGATAACAAATTGTATTGACTTCCAAAAACCCACAGGCATTTGATAAGCTTTTGTGAAATAGGTAAGTCCCACAAGATCCTGGCAAGTAAAGAGAGTATGAAACAACTTATCCAAACCAATAGAGCTGAAGTGATATCTAGTTGTGTTGTGATTGGCAGGAAAATTAATGTTGCCTTAATTGAAATGTTGCTTTAATTTTAATGCATTGCATTCTCATGAAGCTCATCTGGTGCTTCAAACTGTGGATTTAAAGGTTAAAGTCATTTCTTTCAGATGACATGACAATGAGAGTGTTTAAAGAAACACTATATGAGGAATAGCGTTAAATCATAAACTAGAGAATAAAATTTTTTAAATGAGTATGCGGCTAAGAATATTTCTTTTAATCTCTTCCATATCCTTGATGATCCTTATTACCAACTTGTACTAATCTGAATTACCACCATTGTCAAAATAGCAGCCACTAGTGAGATGTAAGATAAAACACGGGTGCCTTAAAGGCTAAAAACAATTGTTGCGTACACTACTTTATCTATGACCAACTCATATTATCGTACACAGACATTGTAACTCCACTTCATCAGAAGTGATGATCGGGATATTATTAACAATTGTTTCTTAAAAAAAATTATGTTTTAGTCCCTTCAAGCTCCAATTTTTATACCCGCAATACAGTAATATATCACATTTTGCATCTCTTGTCACTGAATGCTTTTCATAGTCTACATTCCTCGATGTGATTTATGAGGCCGAGCGTTCGCACGGAAATAGGAAGAGGGAGGAAGTAAACATCAGCTTCTGAAACTGTCTGTCTGTCTATCTAGCGAGTGAATGTGTGTTAATTATTTGATATTATAGCTACACATGAATTTAGAAAAACAATTTGTTTAAAAAAATTATATATTTCGGGCTTCCTTCTGAGCTTATCCTCAGTCTAACCTAATTTACAAAAACAAAATACAAACAATTCTTTTCATATGTAGCAAGAAAACATATGACATATAGTATTAAGTAAAAAGTTTTACAAAAATAATACAAATTAATTTGGTGTTATGTATGGAACTATATAAAAATATCGGTATGAAATAAAAAATAAAATATAAAAAATTTAAAAAAATAAGTGTATAAGTAGGGATTTTTCGTGCTTAAGAATTCAGGAATTTTGAGCTATTTATTTTCTTTTTGACTTCTTCTTCTATAATTGGGATATACATTGGACAAACAGTGGCGCTTGTTTGGGATATAGCATCTCTTTGAATTAACATGCATGCAGCCTCTTTAATATTTTTAAATTTCCACTTAGGTTCTTTAAAAACTATACTTGTTTCTGAAAAGTTTATCTTACTTGTATAGTTTTTAAAGAACCTAAGTGGAAATTTAGAAATATTAAAGAGGCTGCATGTATGTTAATTCAAAGATATGCTATATCCCTACTGTTTGTCCAATGTATATCCCAATTATAGAAGAAGAAGTCAAAAAGAAAATAAATAGCTCAAAATTCCTGAATTCTTAAGCACAAAAAATCCCTACTTATACACTTATTTTTTATAATTTTTTACATTTTATTTTTTATTTTATACCGATATTTTTATATAGTTCCATACATAACACCAAATTAATTTGTATTACTTGTGTAAAACTTTTTACTTAATACTATATGTCATATGTTTTCTTGCTACATGTGAAAAGAATTGTTTATATTTTGATTTTGTAAATTAGGTTAGACTGAGGATGGGCTCAGAAGGAAGCCCGAAATATATCAATTTTTTTAACAAATCGTTTTTCTGAATTCGTGTGTAGCTATAAATGTCAATTAACTATTTTGAAAAATGAGTGAAAAGCGGAAAAAAGTTTGTGTGTTCATCGAGGATACACATAAAGCTACAACAACAACACATCACATGATGAGTGATGTGTTGGTTTGTCAGGAGCCCACCGAAGTTTACAATGTACAGTCCAATGCTATGCCTTTAAACTACCTTGCAAAACAAAAACAAAAGCCCAGTTGAAAAAACAAAATAAGGCTTCCCTAAAAGTAAAAAGTATAAGTTCGTTAACTAAATTTAACAAAAAAATTACTAATAGGAAAAATAACAAAATCACAACAAATTTAAAAATTTTTCACCAAAACATAATGGATTTGAGGACACGTTTGGAATCATTGGAAGTTATTTTATCAGAAATCAACCCGGAAATAGTAGTTTTGACGGAACATAACATGTCGGTGAACGAGTTAGAAAAAGTTAACATAAAAAATTATTCAGTCATTTCACAATATTCTCGTACAACTACATCTGGTGGGGGGGTTATGATATTATCGAAAGGGGAGATAAAGGCAAAGCAAATGACTCTGCCAGCTATAGATAATCTGTGTACAGATAAGTTATTTGAATGCACAGTAGCTAAATTTAAATTTAAGAGTTTAAGTTTCATTTTGGTAGGAATTTATAGGAAACCTCAATTTAAAAATGGAGAATTCTTGGAAAGGCTTAATTCTTTGATGGAAATTTTAGTTAACAAAGAAAAACACCTGATTGTGGCAGGAGACTTAAATATAAATATTTTAAAAAATTCATGTGAATCAAGGGAGCTCAGGAATATATTACGCTGTCATGGGATGAAACATTTAATTGATTTTCCCACAAGAGTAACATTAAGATCAGGGTCATGCATTGATAACTTTTTAACAAATATTAATAAAAATGACACTAAAGTCACAGGACTTATAACAATGTTATCAGACCATGATGGGCAGTTGTTGGAGCTGCTTTGTTTTCAATCAGACTGTAGGAAAAGTTTGACCTTTTCAGGAAGAAAATTTTCAGCAGAAAATATCGAATTATGCAAAAAGTTTTTAGAAAACGAAAATTGGCTTCCACTGTACAATGCAGGAATTGAAAAAAAATATGAATACTTTGACCAAATTTTTATTTATTATTTCAATATCTGTTTTCCAAAAGTTACTAGGAAAAAGATTTTTAAAAATCAGTCGTGGATAACACCAGAAATTAAGAAGGAAAAAGAAATGCTTATCGATTTAAGTAAGATGGTAAGACAAACTAAATCTCAGAACCTCAAAGAATTAGTTAAAGTTAGATATAAGATATATAATGAAAAACTGATTGAATCTAAAAAAAAGTATATGGATGAAAAAATAAAAAATTCTACTGATATACAGAAAGCAACATGGAAAATTGTAAATGAGGAACTGAATTGTAGTAGAAATAAGACACAGATAGACAATATTAAATTAAAAATCAATGACATGACTGTAAAAGACCCATCCTCTGTTTGTAATTATCTCAACAATTATTTTGTCAACATAATAGATGAAATGTTAGATGAACTCCCTCCAGCACAAATACAAACTGATGGTTCAAATAATTCTACAGATCAATGTATTCCAAATTTTAGGTGCCCACCGGTCGATGAAAAAAAGCTGGACAAAATTTTCGACTCTCTAAAAAGTAAATGGTCCAGTGGTTACGATGACGTTCCTATTAGGTTGATAAAATACCTTAAGTATCCATTAATTAAACCAATTTCACACTTAATAAATTCCTCTTTTGTATCAGGCATATTTCCGGACAAATTAAAAATATCAAAGGTTATTCCGATTTTTAAAAAGGGGGATAAGACAGGAATTGGAAATTATCGGCCTGTATCATTCCTCCCTTCCATTTCAAAAGTTTATGAAAAGGCAATGAAAAACAGATTGGTTAATCACATAGAACATAATAATCTTTTGGATGAAGAACAACACGGTTTTTGGAAAAATAAATCCACTATTTCAGCTTTAGTCTCATTTACAGAATCCCTATTAGAGTCAATGGACAAAAAAGACAAAACAATTGGCGTCTTCATGGATTTATCAAAAGCCTTCGATAGCATATCGCATGACCTACTTTTGGAAAAATTGAATAATTTAGGGATTAAAAACAATCACCTAAAATGGTTTCAATCATACCTCACAAATAGAGTACAATATGTAGAAATATCATATACATCTAATAACAGAATTTTAAAATTGAATTCTAAAACTCAAACCATAAGAAATGGGGTACCACAAGGTTCAATCCTGGGCCCTTTGTTGTTTATATGTTATATCAGAGGAATGCCACAGTGTCTAAGTAGCACATGTGGTGTAAAGAGTCAGCTGTGTTTATATGCAGATGATTCCAACATGATCATGGCTGCTGGGACAGAACCAGAACTGGAAATAATGGCTCATGTTGAAATTTCAAAATTAATTGATTATTTCATTAAAAATAAGTTAATATTAAATAAGGAAAAAACTAACTTTGTGGCTTTTTATACAAAACAAAATAGAACCGGTCTAGATCCTCTCATTCTGGGAGGCACTGAGGAAATAAATAAAATCAATGACACAAAATTCCTTGGATTGGTTATTGACAAACACTTGAGCTGGGATTTACATGTTGAATTTGTGATTAAAAAAATTAGTACCGGTATTTTTGTGCTTCGAAGGCTTTCCAAAATTTGCAGTTTTTCAGTTTTAAAAATGCTTTTTTATGCCCATATTCAGTCGCACATAGCTTATGGAATAGGAGTGTATGGAGGGACTTCAGGAAAAAATTTGAAAAAAATTCTAGTTTTACAAAAAAAGGACCTAAGAATTATTTTGAAATTAAAAAGTGATGAGTCTGTGAAACAACACTTTATTGACTTAAATATTTTAACAGTTCATGGTTTATATATTTTTGAATGTATAATGTATATTAAAAATAATAATGAAAAGTGTATTAAGAAAGAGAGGGAGCACCCCTATAACACAAGAAATAAAAAAGAATTTACTGTTCCCAAACATAATCTAGAATTATACTCCAAGAGAACTAGTTATGCTGGCATGAAATTTTTAAGGATGATTCCTAAAGATATAAAAAATGTAGAAAATAACTCAAAGTTCAAAACATTATTGAAAAAATATCTGGTAGGGAAAGCGTGTTATTCTGTTGATGAATTGTAGCTAAATTAAAATAGTCCTGAAATAAATTGTATTTTGTAGATCTTAAGATATACTTTATTTTCTTGTATAAAGAGTTGACGCTATTTATTGTACATTTGTGCAAATCTCAATAAAGATATTTTGATTGATTGATTGATTGAGCTATTAAAAGAATCTAATTGATGCCGGTCAGTCAGCAAAAAATATTTTTATGGAATATGGAGTGGGGACCGTGCGAGGATCTTTATTTCCTGTGTTGTTTTTTATTCCTATAAGTTTATTGTTATCATGTCACGTAGTTTCAGTATCTCATTTTTAGAAAATCTCTTGTATAATAGGCTAACACCAACAACAGTGAATACAGCCGTAAATTGGTCGCAGAAATGGTGTAAACTATGACTCATTATGGATTCCGGTTGATCAGAATTTTTTGACATCCGAACTGGCAGTCTGCCACATTAGTTCTGATAAATGAGAGTGCACTGTAATTAAATCTCTGTAATAAACATGTTAATAAGGTACAGTAAAACTGCAGACACTGATCTGCTTGCCCATGGGATGTGTCCGTGACCGGATCAAACCGAACCATTTGGAAAGGAATACTGTTAAACTGCAAAGCAGTACTGGTGTGAATATCTTCATTGTGTCATACCAACAGTGATCAGCACACGGGTCTCGGATTGGAGCGGGTGGTGGAGTTTTGATTTTGGCAGCAGATTTTAACATTTTGGACATAAGAGTTAAAAATGAACAGGAAATTACAACCATGTTAAACATGTTTGGAAAACATTCAACTATTGAGATGCTGACTAGGGTCACAGCATAAGGCCCCCCATACACGTAACGATAGGCCGACAGCGGGCGACCCACGGCCAATCGGAACTGGTGTGTGATGTAAGGTCCTCACTCACTCAACACAATCATATTGTCACTCAAACAAAACAATCATATTTTATTGTTGAAAGATGGAATAAATGACTATTCACAGTCGGGTTTTGGCAGCCGCTGTTTACACTACTGTTCCACGGGGCAATTTCACACTTAAAAACTATATATGTCAACTGCACAAAAGAACACTTAACTTTAATCTAAACAATTATCTATATATTTATATATATATATATCGTATGGCTCATTTAGCCAGCCACCAAGGTCTAAGAATAAGAAAATAAATTCTGCGGTGCAGAGCACCTGGGTCAGTATATGTAAAAAAACTAAACACTAAAATAAAAATTAGATCTCTCTTTATAGAGCTAAATCCAGGTCGCTAAGCCATTGCTGCCTAGTTTCACTTGAGCGATGCAGACTGGTCAATCCTTCGGGGAAAGCACTCAGTGGGCACTCTGCGACTATGTGCTCCATAGTTTGATATTCTGCTCCGCAGTCACATGACTGGTCTTGTGTCATTCCCCATTTGTACTTCCAATACCTATTAAAACTATTTAACAACTAACTGAACCTCTGCAAAAAAAACTGAATTTAGCAAAAAAATTGGGTTATGTCTATAACCGAGAATAAACTCTCAATAAGCTACAAAGGCGAGCTCTACTTGACCTTCCCTCGTCGGCCGATCGAAAACAAGCCCATACATACAACGATCAGACTAAAGAAGAAGGCTGGTCAGACCGATTATTCTGTGTATGGGTGCCTAATCGGAATCTGGAATTGACAACTTAACAAAAAACAATAATAGGGTCCGGTCCCAATAAGTTTGGATCAGTGGGATCCTCTTTATAATGTTACTTAACACGTTCGCTACCACAATGTTAAAAAAAAATCGTAACCACAACCCGCCGCCGCAATTTTGCGGCGGGCGAGTTCTACTGAGAGCCCAACGCCGCATATCTGCGACGGCTGGGCTCATTAAAATAGACTGCCGCCGCATATCTGCGGCGATGGTTCCATGATACTAAATACGAAATTTTTTCATTGCGGTCTATTTTAATGGTCAGACAGTTTAGGCGCGGTCTACAGGATAGTCCGCAGCATATGTGGGGCGCTTGGTCTGTGGCTAAAACGATCACTGACGTCACTAAAATGTTTTACGTACATTTTTATTTAATGTATTTTTCAAAGTAACATTTTTTAACGTATTTGATATATCTTTACAAAAATATTCATCAAATCTCTTATATGACACATTGAAAAAAGTTTATTGTGTAAGAAAAATGTATATACATTTGCATTTTGTAAACTTGTAAAACATCATAATTATACTACGTAAATGAATTGTAAACAACTCTTTTTGTAAACTAAATATTTCAATACAATGTTTTTATGTATAAGCCGCATTTTATTTCTCGCTTTTCAAAGGTTATGACTAAAAATAAGGTTATACTAGTGCCGACGCTAACATGCGTCACTTAGTCTCTGACCATGTGCCGCAAATGTACGGCGCTCAAAAAATTACCGAAAATGAAGAGAAAATTGTATATATTTTTTTTATTTAATGAAATTAAGATATTTTGAAGTGTGAAAACTAATTTTGGACGGTTTCTATTCGTGGTCTGTGGCATAAGTCACAACCACCAGGGCCGGTCTACAGGGAAGTTCATGATTATTTTGGTGGGCTGTGGGATTGGCCAGACCGCCGCATATATGCGGCGGCTGGTAGCGAACGTGTTAATATCATTATTGGTGCTTATTTCAACGGTCATAGATAAAAGTGCACCTTTTATTTATTGCATAAACAAACTGTTAGCAAGCAAGGAATTTAACTGATGCTCATAAAAAAGTATTTCCAGAATACAGTATTGTAAAATAAGGTATACCGGTATTTCATTAAACTACTTTAATCCAAAGATTAAGGAATTTACATACTACATTTACCACTTACAAGAGAGTAGAAGAGCTTTCTTTAATTCCATCCCGTGGCTTAGTCTTTCAGCCATATGGTGAAAATGTGCTGAAAAATATAAAACCAATGTATAACAAGCAATGTATGGCCTTAAAAATAACAATAAAATATTATAATTTACATCTCAAATTTGTTTAAATTCTATATCACAGTAGAGTGCAGATATGGCAAATAAATACACTTGGCGCCCCCTCCGCCCACCTGTAGCCCCTGAACACTTTGGAACTCTTTTTTATTAATTGTTCCTTACAACAAGACAAACATATATTGCAATATTTACAAGGAGGCTAGAAAGGAATCTACAATGAAATAGACGTCTTTATTTATTTGAGATTCCTTTAGTAACCATGAGTGCCTGATTTTTCTGTCTGACCATACATATTTTTTGCTTTTTTTTCTGAGGCAGGGCCAGCTAATGATACCTTTATCTAACTCGGCCTAAAAGGCCTATTGTAGCATCCCTATGTTTATCAGTCTATAAGTTGAAGGCTCTTCGCGAAGCCTAGCTGGTTTATCTCCATCTCCCTTATTTCCGCTGGCTTTAATACGGCCTTTCCTAGGAATTTCAACTTTCTCTGAGAGATGGCCGGACAGTCCAGCCATAAGTGCACGGCGAATTCTACCTCCATTGTACAGAATCTTCCCAGATCGAATTGACTAAGTCCGATTGTCTTGAGATGTTTTTTCAATGGCCCATGACCAGTTAGCATCCCTATTAGAAGACTGATTTCCCTTTTGTTTAGGCTAAGCAGCTCCTTCCACTTCTTATTAAAAGGGTCAATCAGTATTTTTGATTGTCTCCCACCTGGGAAGTTGTTAAAGGCTTTCTGTTTTTGACCTTTCTCCCAGGATAGGATTTTGTTTTGTCCAATGCATAGAGGGACACCACAGAAGGGCTCCGGTCCTATTAGCTGTTCGTGTGAGCCCTTTCTTGCCAGAGCATCGGCCCTTTCATTGCCTCCATGCCCGGAGTGTCCCGGTATCCAGCCTAGCTGCACCTGGTTGTGCTCCGCCAGCCTTTTAGAGCGCTCTTGCAGCCTTGCACAGTCTGTGAGTCTATCACGAACGAGTCTAGTGCTTTTAAAGCAGCTTGGCTATCTGAGAGGATAAGTATTTTTCCTCTCCTTAGCCCTTTTGCCAGAATGTTCCAAGAACAGCATTCAATCGCTAGGACCTCTGATTGAAATACCGTTGCCGTGCTGCCTAGAGCCTGTGAAATGCTGGTTCTGTTGCCATACATTCCTAGCCCTGATTTGTTGTCCTTCCAGCTGCCGTCTGTATAAAATACATGACGTGCTCCGCCCATGTTGAGGTTGACCTTTGGCCAGTCTGCTCTCTCACCCACGATGACCTAGTAAGGTTTCTCAAAGTCATATTTCTTAATTGACCATCAGATCTGGTATTTGCAGTTCCATATCCAGGTTGGGAAATTCTTTTAATATGGACATGTGGCCCGTATCCCTTTGGGGCTTAATTTCATCTCTGCTACCCATTTTGAGGACTGAGATAGCTGCCCTTTTCTTAATCTCTGTTCCGAGTGGGAGCATATCTAGAACTGCTTCTAGCACTTCAGTTGGACGGGATTTTGTTGCTCCACATACCCCTGTGCAGGCCAGTCTTTGCAGCTGTTGCAGTCTTTTTGTTGCAACTGTCTGATCGACTTTAGGCCACCACACGAAGGATGCGTATGTTACTGTTGGTTTAACTATGGCCTCATAGGTCCAATATATTAGCCGGGGGCTTAGGCCCCAGTTTTTCCCAAAGGTCCTTCTGCAGGCACCCATAGCTCCTGTTCCCTTGGCAAGTGGGTAATCTAAGTGTTTGGACCAGGTTAACTTCCGGTCTAGGATTACTCCTAGGTACTTGGTTTCCTTTACGTCCTTGACACTCACTCCTCTTATCATTGGGGGGGAGATACTTGTTCTCCTCCTGACCAGCTCGATTTTTTCCGGGTTTATGGTCAATCCTTCCCCGCTACACCATTCATCGATGAAATTCACCGCAGTTTGGGTTAGGTCCTCTATAGTTCCTTTGTGCTTCCCTCTGACGGTGAGGACTAGATCATGGGCAAAGGCTTGCAGGTCTATATCCTTCTGCTCTGCCTTTTTCAGCAGATCGTCGACCACTAGTGCCCAAAGAAGGGGGGAGATCACTCCTCCTTGGGGGAAACTCCTCCTAGCCCTAACTGTCACTGTGTGGTCGCCTTCTGAGGCTGTAATTTCCCTGGTATGTAGGAGAGCCATTGTCCAGGAGGCAGTGCCCTTTGGAATTCCTTTGTCCATTATGGCTCCCTTTGTCAACTTTGAACGGGCAATCAAAAGCCGCAATAAGAACCTTTCACTGTACAAATAATTGTTTTTAATCACTGCCACTATGCAAATTAAGCAAAAGAAATGTTTAGACAATTTCTAGATTATCCTAGTCCAAAGCTTTTCAATCCAATACTATATTTGAAATTGAAGTTGCCTAAAACTCAAAAGACACCTTTCTGCTTAAGGAATGGCTTTGCTCAAAATCTGATATTGATAATTAACTAATGTGATAACACACCCATCCTTAAGATAAATTGTCTCTTAGTTTTAGTATTAATTGGTTTTAATTACTTTAAATTTATTTATCACTCCCGATGCTGACTACAATTTAGCATTATGCCTTAACTTATCGTAAATAACCCAACTTAAAGGGAGAAACCGGCACGCTCTAGAGGTTCCTGGGAGTGGCCCTGTTGTGTTGCAGGGGCTGATGTGTGTCTCGTACTGCCGATGGCTTCCTTCAGATTGTCGTCAGAAGCCAGCCACTTCGGTCCCTGGTCAGGAAGTGCAGAATACAGGCAGAGAGCCAAGGTTTGTATATAGGAGGTTGCCTCAATACGACTTTCAAATACACACGCACACAGGCAGTCGTGACTTCAATGTTGGACCTGGGGACTAGCGGGCGGCTCTGACGGAAGTTGAATTCAGAAACTATCAACTTTACACCGAATCCAATAAACTAATCATATTTCAATTCAGGAAGAGACAGGCTTCACAACAGGATTCATCATGTTAATAACATTTGCATCTATTTTTAATTTTTTTAACTAGGGATGGCCGAGATTGAATTTTTAGTTCGAGACGAGTCGAGACGGGATTTTTTATTCTTCATAAAATATTGAGACGAGATCGAGACGGGATTTCCCATCTTGTACATAACAGGAAATGTACGTTAGGAATTTTAATCTGATTGTGTAATATTGTTAAATCCTGATTATGGCAGAAAATTTATGAAAAATGTAAATTATAAACAAGCAAGACTGATTACCAAATTTTATTTAGAAACCTCTTTAAAATACATCAGTGTAAAAACGAATATTAAGTACTTTGTAACAAATAACTCTTAAACGTAGGCTAAGATATGGCGATAAGGGCTAGGATACAAAATTGAAATTGCAAAATTTACCAGACTGAAATACCAGTCTTATCAGTTAAGTATTAAATTACAACTAGTATTCGTGTCCCTCAAAATCGAGCAGTTTACTTTGGTAACCCTTAGCATATTAAAGTATAGATCATCAGTATAGATAGTTCAGTCTTGTCTTTTTTGTGTGTCTTGTATTATTTTATATATATAACACACTAGTCACACTTAACAATACTTCTCAAAAATACAATGAAAAAACTAAAATTATAGTAAATGACGATCATAATCATAACTACTATAAACATAGACAAAAACTATCAATAAATACAAAAAATTTCAACTAAGGAAAAAATTGGGATGTGAATGTACGAATAGGGAAAATTAAAACACTTCACTTTGCTACAAAATCATGTATTTCAGTATTAAATTCCTAGTAAAATAGGCCTAGCGATTCGTAGAGTATTTATAGATATACCGTTTTTTAACGTTATTCACAAAATATTTCTTGTCTTAAAAAATCTTGAGAAAAAAAATCCCGCCTCGTTTAACAAGATTTAAAATTTTATGAAAAAATTCAAGGAATTTAGAGATTTGTCCATCCCTATTTTAAACACAATAACCTCCGTACTCATTTTCATTTATGAAGAAATTACTTAGTTATTCTATAAAGGCTAACAATTTTCATTTTTCTTAGTTAAAAAAATTATTAAATCAAAGTAAAAACAGACACTAAATTTAGTTTTCACGTAATTATCATCTCTTTAAGTTGAAAGTTTTATTTGCAAGAGCTCAAAACACCTGTAAGTGAGCGGGAGGCGCCCGAAAAGTTGCTGAGTTTACGATGAACCGATCACATCCCGTACTTCCAGCTAATTATGTTTGAATTATATTATGTTTTAATATATGTAGTTTTTCATTTGTTTAAAAAAATAAATTTGTTGTAAAAATAAAAAGTCAAAGGTAAGGTTGGTCATCCCCACGTGTTCACCATAATGAAAAAACTGTGTGAGCGTGTTAAGCGGCCGTTACCATTTGAGTGTATGTACGTTCAGTGATCTTGCCTATAGTGGTATAGCTAATGAATGAAACCACTACTAAACCATTTTTTTCGCCGTTAGCTCAGTCTGTGAAACGGCACACACCAAATTCGTCACCCGGCAGTGAAACGGGAGAAGACATCGACATGAGTAGCGACAACGACAAGGTGGGTGAGCTCACAAAGGGACAGCTAACGTCCGATCTAACATCGATAGGCAGCCTAGTTGATGTCAAACTCTCCTCCAATGTAGCCAGTAAAAGTGATGTTGTTGAACTAACAGAAACAGTGAAGCAAAAATCAAACAGCAAAACATCGTGCCATTGTAAATTGGCTTCAAACATAGGTATTTTATGAGAAAGATCTTCATTTAGGTAGTGTAGCCTATAAATTATAAATTGTTTAAAAACTCTTTATCTAAATGGTTTTTAAAACATACCTGTGCCAAAAAAAAGTGGACAAATAAAGATAGCTGTGTTAGGGCGAAAACACTGCAGCAGGAGTGGCAGCATACAGGCTCTGAACGTGAACTCCTCTGACAACGGTGCCACCACATGGTTCCTCACCCAGATGAGGTTCACCATGTTATTGACCCAGTACATGGGCTCTGGAAATAAAATTAACATATATTTTTATAGTTAAAACTAATCTATATATTAATAGGCAAGCATGTTTCTTTTCCTCCTTTTTTCTCAGCTTGTATAATCGTAGGAGAAATTCGAGCATACCGTTAGAAAGGTTGTGTCCTGTAAATGAGCAGAATCCCATTATAATTCACATCGGCCCCCAGGGCTACGCCCTATAGGCTTTTAAAGTTTTAATCCTATACTATAATACGAGCACTGTTTGAAGGGATGTGTGTTCCACGATCTCAAAATCTAGCGGGTAAAGTTTGCTTAAACTTTGCATTTAAGAGTGTTTTGGCACAAAAATAAGTTTAGAAACAGTCTCAATCCCAGGAAAAATCTAATTTGGTCAAAATTTAAGTTTAAAAATCGTAATTTTTAACATTGGTGTTATGGGTTGCTATTTTGGTAACAAAATAACAACAAAAGGTATACAAAAGTAAAGGAACATTAATGTTAAGCGGTATTTTTGAAACATCTGTTAACTGTGAAGAGATGTTGTTGGTGGAAATTTAAGTTTTATTTCCATGACACTATAACAAAAGTGAACTAAAAACAACAAGCAAAGCTCGTTTAACCTGGTGCTGTTAATCTTATGGGAGAAGGATAAGTGATTGTATCATTAGACAGCTGTTTTAATAACAAATGGTAGCAAATAAAAAAGAACTGATGTTTGGTTATAAAACATTTTAAAACTTACTGTCCCAAGACAATCAAATTTTTGGTGGAATTTCAACCAGCGGGCAAGCTCTAATACTTATTTAATACGCTGAGGGGTTTTTTATAAAAGAACTCCTCCTACAATTTTCAACCGATTTTCACGTTTTTGGTGTCATAGAATAGAACTCGGTGTGTAGTTGTTTCCCCCCAAAATTGTCAAGAATCGGACTTAAATTAAAGGCGCTAACCATCATTGAAATTTGAAATTTTCCCATTTTAATAACATTAGGATTGGTTTGAGAATTTTAAACATGTTGCTCGATTTTACGCAACTACAAACTAAGAGAGCTAAAACAATTTTATAAACTTCATATTGATTTCTGGTGTAAAGGAATTTAAGACTATCTAGAGCCATCTAAATGTGTTGTTTGTAAAAATACTATTCTTTTAGAAGAATTAAAAAAAAATCAGTGGCCTGGAAGATATACCCACTAAATTCTTAATACACATTAGGCACATTTAGGTGTGTAAGGTCTCGTTGAATGCATGGTTGGTTTCCACGTGGCTGTCGTGTATCAGCCTCACCACTCCAGTGTGTAACAGGCCGGGGAGATCCTTACGCTTAGCACTCATTTGGGCTGAGCACTGGCACTCATAATATCTTTGCTTAAGTTGAAGTTACCCATTTAGGACCAGAGTCTTGAGACATGTCCCATAATAATGAGTGTGACTGACACATGACCGGTCTACCTATTTTACAAAGCCCATATATAGCATTCACAAAAAACACAATAGTTTATGCCTATTTTCTATCAAGAAGGTATATATACCATTAAAATATTTTCAGGAGATTAGAACAAGAAATTTTTTAGGATTAGAACATTAACTGGGATAGCCAAATAATATGATGTTCCCTCTTATTGATTGAAGTCCCTACTGATACCACACACACATACAAAACATCTTATGGGAGTATCAAAGCTGCATTGAACCAGAAAAGCATTTCCTTTTTTTATTATCAAAATAATTATCTCTAAGAGATTCAATTAAAGTAGACAAACCTGCATATAGTCTCCATATCCCACTTCGGCCCTGCAAAGCTAAGGGTCCAAGAAAAAGGATCATGGTTAAGATCAACGGCAGTATTGAGGCAGGCAGCAGCCCCGGTAATCTGAGACCCAACAGATCCCAAATAGTATTCTGGAAAAAAGATCAAGGTATAATTAATAATAATTTAGAATATTTTAAAATTTGGTTTATTTTAACCTTTTAAATAATAATTGAATTGTTATTATATTAAGGTCACCCATTATAAGCAATCAGAATCAGTTTTAATACCCTATAATAAAAGCACAAGAATTACTAAAACCCCCAATGATCAAGACCGGCTCTACCATAGAGGCGAACTAGGCGACCGACTGGGGCAACAAGACCCAAGGGGCGCCATCGCGGCGAGTGTCCCTGACCTACCAAAAAGAGTGTCCCTGTCAGCAGTAAACAGCGCCCTTGATTGGGGGTAAAGAGCAACCCTAATCACTGGTAAAGAGTGCCATCAAAAGATGGTTAATATCCCTTTGATTGTCAGTAAAGAGCCTCCCCGATTGCCATAAATAGCACAACTGATCATCCTTGAATATCGTCCCTGACCGGCATTAAACAGCACCCCCGATAGTCCCAAATAGGCACCTAATCAGAGTCAAATTGAGCCCCCCCCCCCCCCCCCCCCACAGGAGGTAAACAGCATCCCTGACCGGCGGTAAAAAGCGTCTTTGATCAAAGGTAAAGAACGTCCCCAATAAACGTAGATAGCACCTACGCTTATTGGGGACAGAAGTTAACTAATAATGAGATAAAGGAATTATTAGAGTTAACTAATGTAGTGGTCCGGCAAAACTATTTCCAATTCAATGATAATTATTACACACAAACAGAAGGTCTAGCAATGGGATCACCTTTATCTGCCGTACTAAGTGAAATATTTTTACACAATCTTGAGACAGAAAAGATAACCGCAAGTAATAATCTTCATTGCAGCAAAATAGTATACTGGTGGAGATACGTGGACGATGTCCTGTGTTTATTCAGAGGCAACAAAAGGCAGGCAGTTAATTTTGAACATTATTTAAATTCAATTTACAAGAACATCGAATTTTCATCCAAAACCAAAAGCAACCAATTATTTGGACCTATCGATCACAAATTCCGATAACAAGCACCATTTTAAGATATACAGGAAACCTACAAAATCTGACCAAGTCATTCATTCATCATTTTATCATCCTCAGACACAAAAACTATCAGCATTCAATTCAATGATACATAGATTAGTTACCATACCAATGAAAACACAAGACAGAAACGAGGAATTAAATACAATTAAATATATCGCTCAACAGAATGGATATATGATCCCACTATCATTGACAAAATTTACAATAAAAAACAAAACCAGCTCAAATCTCACAACATTTTGCCTCAAGATAAAAATAACAAAAAATATGTTGCAGTACGATATTCAAAAAATACAGAAAATACCATAAAGAACACCTTTAAGAGAAACAATGTCACGGTATCTTTTAAGTCTGAAAATAATCTTCAGAGAATATTGACAGTGGGAAACAACAAGTCAGTAGAATCTAAATATAACACTTCAGGGGTATACAAACTAACATGTGATAATTGTGATGCATACTACATAGGGCAAACTGGCACAAATTTTAAGGTACGTTTCAAAGAACATGTAAGCGAGGTGGAAACTATAAAATACCCCCCGTCGCAGCAGACCTGCGTGCTCAGCGAATTTCCAAAGGATCTTGAGTTTTGTATTTTCCCCATAAACACCATAGGAATGAGTATGTAGGTTTGCTGCCATTGGATGTTGTTAGAAAATGTAATAGTTAGGTAAGGTAAATATCAAATTGTATCAATATTCAACACTTTTAAATTTTCCCCATAAACCCCATGGGGGTTGAGTATGTAGGTTTGCCGACATATGGATGTTGTTAGCAAATATCAGTTAAACCCTACCTAGTGAATGTACATACCAAATTGTATCAAGTTATTCCAATAAATAAACGAGATACAGGGTTTTGTTGATTTCCCATAAGATTAACATTGGAAACCTATTTATAGCTTTTCTCCGTAACCTGTTAAGCCAAGTTAAAAATTCAAAATACTAAATTGTTTGTTTTTTTAAGCTCTTTTAAATGGGTTTAGTTAAAATTGTTGAGTTTTAAAAATTAAGGTCCAAAAATGCCAAACACCCATTTTTGACCTCTTTGAAACCCCATAAAACCCCGGTCCCATAACCCAATCAAGCTCGTTCGCGAACTCATGAAAATAATCTGGTCTTACACCTTCATACCAAATTTCATCAAAATCGGAGGTCCCCTTAAAAAGTTATCAGTACCACGGACACATATAGATATATAGATCCAGTGCTCGATTTCTAAAAAAAGAGGTAAGAGAACTGTAAAGGAACTGGCTCACCACGGGCCTCTCTTGGAAAATTTTTTAAAATTACTCTTAAGTTGCAGTGTTTTTAACGTACCTGAGAATATTTTTTCAGCTTTTTTATGACACTCAAAATACAGTTTTAAAGATTTAATATAAATAATTCTGCCTTTCGGGAGCAGGCATGTTTCATACTGACTAACTTAACAATGTAAAATCTAGATAAGGCCTAATTTTTCTGCAAGTTAAAAAATATCCAGATTAAGAAGAACTTCAAATTGTATTAAAAACTTTTTATCGAACACCCAATATTATTTTAAAGAAAACCAAATTAAAGGACTGGGATGAAACTAAAAGTATTATTAATGTTAATTTAACAAACTATACTTGACTTAAAGGCTTTTCCGGAACGGTCGGTTCTCTCGCGACACGCGTGGCGACACGTGTCGCAGGCATCGTGACGCCGACTCCAGTGTGTAAGCTCCCATAAGATAACATGAGTTGGTGTTCGGCCTTGATCATATTGGTCATATTGTTGCCATCACAAAATATGACGCCAAATCCAGTGTGTAAGCAGCCTTAAGAACCCCACATAGCAAAAAAAGCTTGATTCGAACTTGATTCAAGCTTGATTTTTGAGGCTTGAAGGTTTGATTCAAACCTTACTAATCGAGCCTGAAAACTTGATTCAAACTTGATTCAAGGCTCTTAGTCACCGTGATGTGAAATCGATTTCAACTTGAATCAAGTGTTTCATTCAATTCTTTTTCAAGTCACTTTCAAGCCTTTAAAGTCTTGCTTAATCTTTTCAAGTCTTTTTCAAGCATCTTTCGAGCCCTTTTCAAGTGTTTTTCGAGCCTCTTTCAAGCCTTTTTCAAGTCATTTTCGAGTCTCTTTTGAGCCTTTTTCAATGGGGTTTCAAGTCTTTTTCAGGCCTTTAAATATTTTCAAGCTCTTTTAAAGTCTTTTTCAAGGGCCTTTCGAGCACTTTTCAAGTGTTTGTTGAGTCTTTTTCAAGCCTCTTTCAAGTACTTTTCAAGGCTCTGTCGAGCCTTTTAAAGCCTCTCTCAAACCTGTTTCAATTGTTTTTCAAGTCTTTTGCAAGTCTGTCGATTCTTTTTCAAACCTTTTTCAAGCCTTTATACATTTTTTAGCCTCGTTCAATATCTCTTAAGTCTTTTTAAAGCACATTTTGAGTCATATACATTTCATACCTTTTAAAACCGGGGTTCTGAGTACATAATCAAAAAATAACTAAAAAAACTTATATAAAAAATTACTTTGAAATTTTATTGAGAATATGGAATAAACTTACATATGCCTAACTCAATTTCACAAATTAGGCCTACAAATAATTTAAAAATCGAGATACTCCCCCTACTTAAGTAGTTAATCTAATTAATTTGTAGGCCTACTTAACTATTTCCTGTTTAAACTAAATAAGTTAAATTACACTAACCAAGTGATGTATTATTCCACTTTAACGTGTAATATCAGCTGCAGAAGAACAAAAAGACTTAAAAGAGATTTGAACGAGACTAAAAAATTTATAAAGGCTTGAATAAACACAAGGCAAAAAACTTATTTAAAAATCGGAACGGTAAAACACATCCGATAACTTCGGAGTCTGGTAAGAAAGTAATGGCGTCGGCCCGTCTCGTACCGAAAAATCTATTCAAAAAGAGGAAGTTAAGAGGAAAGTTCAAGCCTTCTTTAACTTTTGGTGCTTTCGAATCGGAATCGATTAGATGATTAAATTCAAGGCTTACATTGACATTAAAGGGAGAAACAAATTCAAGCCTTGATTATCTTTGGTTATTTCGAATCGGACTCGAATAGATGCTCAAATTCAAGGCTTATTCTGCAATTAAAAATCGAGGAAAAGTCAAGGCTTGATTCAAGCTTCCTTGCTATCTGGGACTGGCCTATCGCGCTGCCGTCCAGCGCACCACGCTCATTCCACTAATAAAAGATAGCGACCAGTCGAGGCCTAGAGACGGTACTTTACACTTCTAGAAATATTATATTCTTGTTAATAAAATAAAAGTTATTACCATTTCTCAAAATTAATTCACTGTGACAACAAATAACATAAAAATTATGTTAACAAGTTTTTTAGTAGTTTCTAAAATAATTATTTTATTTTTCAATCTTTTATAAAAAAAGGTACGGGAACGCTGTTTTGCCGTGTTCTCCCTGAAATCGAGCACTGTATAGATCTACTCGCCTACGGCTCGATGGGGGCTCCGCCCCCATGCCCCCTCAGGGGTTGCCCACTCAGGGGTTAATTGTTGTTTAAGTCGCATATGATGAACAGAATACATATAAATATAAGAGTTTGTAAATGAGCAAAATAGCAAAATAAATGAGTTTGTCATTTATTTTTAACATAAATTAACTCCCACGACTGCAGAAATAACCTAAATTTGAACTTATGCAATTAACTCAATCTAAGGAATGAAAATATATTCGCCTACGGCTCGTTTTCAGAGACTCTTTCCCCAAACCCCCTTCCTAATTCCCCCGAATTCTATAAAGGTTAATGGAGTTGTGAATAAATTTATTATGTAGGTATTGTATAAGTATTTACTTAAAATTATAAAATACGTATAAATAAATGTATGAAAAAATTAAATGGATAAACTGCATAAAAATGTGCAGTAGATCATCGAAAACAATGAAAAATTCCATTAAAACAAATAATTGGAAATCTTAACTAAGTGGATAAAACTTGCCAAAAACCCCTTTTATTTACAAAAATACTATTCAGTTACTATCCTTCAATTAGTTGTGTTGAAATTCCAGGGAATAACATAACGATCCAGTAATATTGAACATACAATGATAAATACATAATGTAATATTGGCATTCATTACAATTCCTTCATTTCAGTTTTTAATGGTGTAAAACTTTTAAATTTACCTAATTTCCTAAAAAATTACTGTCAAGGCAAATAAAAAAACTTCAAGCTTCTAAATACAATAACACAGTAGTTACTAACAAAAGTATGTTAAATAATGGTTAAAATATTAAAATTACCATACACATCAAAGGACGTATGTTTTAGCCATAGGACCAGGTCAGTAAATAACAATCAAAGTAAAACAATCAGTTGCTTGATATAGCAATTCGTTCCGACTCACAGTCAAAAGAAGAATACGTGATATTGAAAATCATCATGATAATTTTTAAGTTTGATAATTTAATTGATATTGGTACTGTGCAAGATATGTCTATGTGCAAAGTGAAGGTTCTGAGTAAAATATTATAGTAGTTGTAAAATTACGTCTACATGGGGTAAAATTCCCCGCAAAAATAAATAAACATTTAATTATGTTTAATTGTGTGGACTGGGGGGCAAAAATTCATAGAACCAAACTTGTAGTAACTTGAAAGATGTTCGCGAGGATTGCCTCAGATGTTATAGTTTGGCCGCTAGAGTAGAAAAAAATAATGTCATATTTAATTTGGGTAAAAATGTTTGGTCGCAAAATTTTGAAATCAGATAGTTTTCTGGGGCAGGAAATAAAAAAGCTTTTTAATTTTAAATGAAAATACTGTACTGCCACCTTTTTAAATTAAACATTAACTTAGTACGCACTAAAAGATAAATCAATTGTGTAATCTGCTATTTTAGTTAAAATTTTTGTTGAATTGTAAAATTAAATTAGCATGCTATCAGGTAAACATAGGCGTGCCCACGGGTGGTGCCACTGGTGCCGCGGCACCACCACTAGATCGAGATTTGATTTGTCTAAATTGTGATTTTCACGTAGTAGAACACCAGAAAATAATTATATTAGCGACTCTATTACAAAACAAATTCATATATGATAATAAAAATTTAGCTTTTATTTAGTAATCAATCAATTATAATTTATTAAACTAACTTTCAATTTTAAAAAAATGCGACAAATACGTAAATGAACCATCAGTTTACCGCTACTAGCGGGGTGTAGGGGGCGTACCGTACCAGCGGCCGGATTGCCAGTTATACCAAAAAGCACAAACATAAAAAGAAGAACTGAAATTGTTTACTTATTATCCTGTTTTGGACCGCCTTGTAGAAAGTCTAGATACTAGATTCGATCAAGAAACAAAAAGAGTGATTTCCGCTGCAGGAAAATTGATAGGATTGAATGAATGATTGTTACAAGTGTGAGAATGAAGACTTTGATATTCTAGCAAAACAATTCAATGTAAATTCTTCAGAGCTAGCGGCAGAATTTAAGCTGTTAAAAACGCTTGTGAAAACGGACACAAATTTTCCTCCTAAAAGTGTCTTGGAATGGATTGACTGGTTTTCAAATGTTCAAAGAGGTTCAACCTTTAAAAATTTAAGTACAGTTGTCAACAAATTTTGTACGATGCGTGTGACCATCTGCACAAGTAAGAGCCAAACAAAGTTGTAAAAAGAGCTGATTTTGGAAAAGAGTCTTTTCCAAACTCAGTATTTAAAAATCTAAACTCAGATCCACAATGCATCAAGATCGTCTAGAATATACAATGATTCCGTTCATGGAGCAAGATTCTGGCTGCAAATGCAACAACAAGTGATATCATTGACATCTTCAAGAACAAAGGTGCGTTATGACGCTATAAAAAATGTGAAACGTGTATGCTTACTATTTGACATTTTGTGAGATACGTAGCCTAAGGTTTTGGACTCCTTTTTATGTTTTAGCTCGTTTAGGCATTTATCAGTTTATTTAGGCCTATTAAACGATAATTTGTCTTAATTTTAGAGATAGCTTTTCTTATTTATTGATGGTAGTTTTTATCTCATTTAACGATAATTTTTGTCTGATTTTGCTACAGGCCTAGTTTTTATCTTATTTTGTAATATTTTCAGAATGCGATATTTTTTAAGTCAGACTCTATTTTTGGAATGTAGCAAAAATCGATTATTATTAGCGATAGCTCGGCCACCAAGTTGAACTAAAGTTATTGTCTTTTAAATTTAAATAACAAAACAACTCAAACCTTTTTAACTTGATTTTTTTACATAAAACAACTTGCTTTATTTGTATATTATTATTATTTGTGTGTACTTAGATTTGAATAAAAGTTACTAAAATAAGGTTGTATACTTTATTGATTTATTATTCAAAACAACCAATCCATTGATTTAATATCAATTCAACCATACATACATACATACATACATCTATAGCATTTAGTAAAGATTCAATTCTTCCCAGTTGGCACCACCACTACTGAAGTCCTGGGCACGCCTATGCAGGTAAAGTCAATGATGTACTTCCTAATGAGTTCGTTAGAAATTAAGTGCCATCCCAAATAAAGAACCAATTTTTCGGAGTACTATCGTGCAAATATGATACTGTCTTTCCGGGTGTCCCATACCAACCTTGCACCTCTTTTAAAATTGTACAAAAAAAAATAGTTTCGTTGTAGGTAAACATATTTTGCTCTGTTGATTGACACTGATTTCAATACAGAGGGGACCAGACGTAATTTTGAAGCAACTTTAAAATTTAATATTTAAAAACCCTAATCATACTGATTTAGAATAATAAATAACATGACATTTTTTTTTAACTGGGGAAAATTTAACATATATTATGTTTGAACATTTTACATATAACAGAACTTACCAAACATGTAAATGTCTAAGAACCTCATTTAAAATAATATACCATCATAAAACATCAATTATCACGTGATTAGTTTTACTAAACATTTAAATACATGTTCATTAATCTCCGTCATGTTGTAAATTTAATAAAAAAATTATGTCTGAACATTTTACATATAACAGAACGTACCAAACATGTAAATGTCTAAGAACCTCATTTAAAATAATATACCATCATAAAACATCAATTATCACTAAACATTTAAATACATGTTCATTAATCTCTGTCATGTTGTAAATTTAATAAAAAAACATTTTGGACCAAACTGACAATTTTTGTTGGAAACGTATTTAAAAGAGTCTATGACATTTTTGTGCCGAGACATTTTTGCTTAACCTAAAATACTCAGAGAAGAATGAGGAAAATTTTAACCTCAAATATTCAATAAACTGCTAAAATTACGCGTACAAGATCAAATTGTAAAGTTTTCTTAAAAATCGTGTAAAACTAAAAAAAAATTATTTAAAGTGAGAGTTTGTATTTGTCATCAGTGACTTCCGGTCTGGAGAGGTAATTTCAGATACACCCTGTATACTGTATATCGAAATTACTCTCGGTGAATAGACCGCTTTACCTATAAAGGCACAATTGGTTAATGTTATAAAATTTCTTAAAAAGGGTGATTCGGTAATCCGCGACTCCCAGTATGTTGGCAATTTTCTCAGTAATACAGGTTGGTAAGTTTAGTTCTCGCTTGGGAATCACACTGTAGTAAGTGATATATAGGAGATCTACTTTACCGACAATTAACGAATTTCTGATACCCCGATGAGTGAGTGAGTTACACATTCGGGAGTATATAATTTATATATATATATATATATATATATATATATATATATATATATATATATATATATATATATATATATAACTATATGAAAAAAAACAAACGGTATTTTTGGCCTCTGGGGACCTCAAAATGAAAAAGTAAAATGGTCCCGGACTTAGGTCTTACCATGGCTACTACCATAATAGCGCATTCCCTATAGGGAAATTCGCTAAAAACGGGGAGCAAGGGTAAAAATAAAATCTTAATATGCTGAACATTTAGTCGAACATGATTATCATTTTACAGACATTTGACAAAAATTTAGATGTATTAAAAAGGGACAAAAAAGGTTTACGGGTGAACAGAATGGAAGAGTTACTTATTTACAAGGGATTCAAAAGTGACGGAGATAAGATTTTAATCGAAAAGATCCATTCTGATGCCAACCCAATATATGAAAATATAATCAGGTTGAGGAGGATAAAGTTTAAGGAAGCACACAACGACGTCACGGGTCAAAGTGCAAGCCCACCGTGATAGCGCCACTCCAGTTCCGCCCGACCGCTCGCTCCCCAAACTTGTAGCTAGGCCTACTCGTAAATTAAGTTATTTCAATGTTCGTTCGTGTTTTTGTTATATGTGTCGTGTGAATATGTGTAATATGACTTGTAAACTTGTGACAACGGTAGAAAAGCCTGCCAGTGAAGAAACTATGTTAATTTAGTGTAATATGTACTCCGTCCATCTGATGATGGCCTAGGTCGAAACGCGTCCGACGGAAGTTTTAACAGGATTGATTGACGTAAGTAATACAATTAAAATATTGAAAGCTCAATCCGTTGCTACAACACATTAAATGTAGATAGCACCCCTTGTCAGCGGTCAAGAGCGCCTCCGACTGGTGGTAAACATCGCTTCTTAATAAACGGTAAGCGTCCTTGATCAGAGCTAAATTGACCACCCGACCGGCGGTAAACATAACCCCCAAAAGGCGGTAAAAAGCGCCCCTGATTGACAGCAAAGAGCGCCCCCAAGAAGCCTAAATAGTGACTATAATCAGCGGTAAAGAGAGCTAATAGTATGGTGGTAAGTGGCGCGCTCACAACAGGCAATATCGCCCGCGCTCGGCAGTAAAGAGAGTCAACAATCAGAGGTAAAGCGCGCCCCTGGGGCTGATTTTGTTCTTGATGTCTGAAATGGATCTTCGCAAAAGATAAATGTAATGGTAGATAAATTTTGTTGAAATTAAATTATGAATAATTTTTTCCTCAAGTGCTTTATCTGGTTAATGGTAATAAAAATACTGTTAATAAAAATAAACTGTGTTGTTTGTACTATGTAATGGTTAAAAGAAAACCACTTCCCGAAATTTTAGGCGTCCCTGGCATAAAATTTAGGGGGGATGCTTGTAGAAATTTTTGCCTATGGCGCCAGAAAAACTAGGTTCGGCCCTGCCAATGTTCAACACTATTTTGAAAAATTCATAACAACTTTAAAAACAACTTCAAAAGGAAAAACTATGGTACAGCACCATAATTATTAACATAGGTACCTGAAAAGGCAATAGATTTTAAAATAGTTATTAATTCTGAAAAAGGAAATAAAAGTGGTCAAACCAATACAGTAAGTTGCTTTCGTTTCATTGTATATGTATATTATGGGAAATATTAAACCACCCAATTTTATTGGTAATTCTCTGAATACACAATCAGCTATGATGGGATTTAAGTATTATTTTGAGAAATATAAGTTTATACTTACCTTTTGAAACACATCACAGCCAGAAAATATGTACAGGAAGATCGGAGACACAAACATCATGACAAAAACACTCAGGAACCTCTTCTTTATTGTTGATGGGTGGTCTCTGGAAGAAAAGGAAAGATTTTTAACTTGTGGTCTTCAAATTTATTTTTAGGTAGGCCTACTCTAAATTCAAGTTTACTTGCAACAGGATGATATGATTTAAACTTAATGGCCAGAGGTTGGCTTGCCATACGTCATGATTTGACCGGGAAAGTCCGGTTTTTTAACTCTTATTAGTGGCCCAGCCAGTTTTGCTTTTATCCCAGTTTTGATAAAAATTGAATAAAATAGTGAATTAATTATTTTTTAAAATCCAAATATTTATTGAATTTTAAAATAAATTTTCTTGTGAAAGTTATTATGATAAAAACATTATTGCTAACTTAGCATTGTTAAATTTTCATATGGCAATAACATTTATAGAATCAATAACGTAAATTTGACGTCCCCGGTCCGTAAGGTGGAGGAATCAGGGTTTGCTATTCTAATCAAGTGCACTTTTAACGGACTGTTTTCTGAGGGTCTAAGTCAAGGGATTACCCTTGACTGAGAGAAATATTTTCAATTTTTCAAACTTTTAAAGTAGGGACCTAATATAAGTTAACTATTCAACTAATTATCAAGGTTAAGGAAAATTGGTGTAAAACAACGTCCGATACAGGGGAATAAAATAGGCAAAGCATGTTTTTTACCAAAAAAAGTCATATGGTTAACATAGCCAACTACGCTACTAGCTCAAAGGTAAAGAAAGACAAACTCTTAAGTTAAAATACAAAAATTAAAAAAACTTTACAACTTTCATACAAATTAGGGGTTTTAAATTTGTTGTACATCGAGCAAATTAATTTAAATGTCTTGTTAAAAATCCTTATAAGTTAAACTTGAATTTTCAAATTAAAGACTACCTAAAAGTTGGGAATTAGGGAAATCCGTGAAGTTTAAGTTGGGAAGATTGCCTTTTGGGTAACTTAGTTGGGAATTGTATCTCAGGAGATGTGATTGTATGTTCCATCAAGTTAATTTTGGTACTCCCTAACGTAAACTGTATGATGTAATTTAGAGATTTTTTTTTAGGATGTTAGGATGTTTTTAGGATGTTTTTGTGAGAAGTTAGGATTTTGTATTTATATTGGGATTTAATTTTAAAAATTTGAATTTTCCAAATAGTTTGGAAATAATCATAAAACTTCCAAGTCTAAAAAATATATAATATATACAATAACTAATAGGCAAAGTTAGGAACTGACGAGGTTGTTGGGTTGGGAAAACAGTAATTCATTTTATGAGTTGGGAATTTGAGGAAAGTTGCAATATCATTAAGAACTAATACTGTATTGGGCCTTTTTGTTGAGATTTTCATCTAATATTTTAGTAAGGTAACTTAACTTACCAACTGAAACCACCCCGAAACTCCAAAAACATCATAAAGAATTGTCTACCTAGAAAAATCCCAAAAATTCTAACTCTAGGCTTAACATTCCCAACTTTTAGATACTTACAGATTTTGGGGGGGGGGAGGCTCCCCCCTCACCATCACCCCTATAGTGACGCCCATGATTCAAAATAACTTAAATTTGGGTCGAAGCGGAGATTTAAATTAATTTATCCACTAAGGGTACCTATGCAGCGCAAAGCGCTGCATTTACCCAAGTACCTTGTAATAAAACGTTTTATTTTTATTTTTATTTTTATTTTTATTTATTTATTTATTTATTTTTTGTGTGTATCTACGCCAGTGGCACTTTTTAACGTTTTGACGGGGAACGGTCCAAACCCCCGTCTTGTTACTATCTAACATCGACAGGTTGTTAGAAAGCATCATTAATTAATAGTCCAATGACAAATGGCAACTGGGTCCGGAATCGAACCTTTAAAAAGCTATTAACTTTTCTTAGGATCGAACCGGCAACCTTTGGATTTAAAGGCGAGCACTATAACCACTCAGCTACGTTGCCCCTTTGCTTAAGAAATTCAAGGTTTTATTTAGCTTTTAACATGTGTTTTAATAATTTAACCGTAAACAGCTGTTTTATTTGAAATTTAATAAAATTTGTTTCCCAAGGACAAAAAAATAAATTAAGGGCTTCCCTTCAGAATACAAAAAAATATAAAACCTTATTGCAAAGCTACGAACTGAGACATCTCAAACTGAATTTCGTCCAGAAATAAGGGAGGAGTAGTTTTTACAAAAAAAACTGCTTTATGTATTTATATATTATATAGATTTCTCCCGTTCCTCCCACTGCCAAGAATCCAACCAATTACCATCACAGCACAGGGGATTATTTTTCCTGATTACAGCTGTTTAATGTCTCACGTTGTTAATGTCAATGTTTTGGTTTTTTGTAAACAAATAGATGTTTGCGTGTAAAAAGATGCTTGCAACTACAACTAAGGGAAGTAACATGATCATCAGCGCTATTTTCTACTCTTAATTTCAAGGGTAAAATTAAAATAATATCTTATTGTGAACTTTAAGAAATTCGGGGAACTCAGGAGGGTATTGAGCGCGTTCTCAGGCATCCACCGCAAAGAGGTTTGTTTACATTTTTGCCTATCACGTGACAAATTAAAGACACTTTTTGTGGGATTTATAGCGTGGTAGGCAAACAAGGTCTGTAAAGGAAGAAGCATAACTTCTTCCCAGGTTAGCCGTAGCTTTTTTTTGTGTTCCGGATATGAAGCGTCTAAACTAAAACGGAAGTCAAGTTACGTTATAATATTTACCATTACACAGCTGATTAAGAAAGAGAATGAATCAGTCTTGCCACGGGTACGATATTTATCGTAACGATACCATATTACTCTATTTTGAATTTGGATTATTAGTTGATAACAAACCATTATGTAATGACCAAATTGCAAATTATCAATCAAGGTAAATCTAAAACCATAAATTCTAGACTATTTTACTTTAAAATTCGTTATTTTAGTAATTGTTGAGACAAAAAATTCCCAACGCAAACGAGAACGATTGTTGTTTGCTGTTTTGTTGGCAACACTTGCTGCTGTGGCGACATCCATGGATGTCGCAGAAAGTGACACCCAAGGAATCTAAAATAAATCAAGAGAAGGTAGGGGTCAAGACACACAACGACCTCTATGCACCATGTGTTCTTTTGCACCAATAACATCACCATTCACTAATACTGGTAATGAGAATGATGATGTCATAGGTGCAAAATAACAACTGGTGCATAGAGGGCGTTTCATGTCTTGACCCCTACCTTGTCTTTATTTATTTTAGATTCCTTGGTGACACCATTGCTCTTATGGGATGCGACTCACCTGGCCCTGGCCTACAGTCACCTTGGTAGGCAAAAACGTAAACAAACCTCTTCTTTGCGGTGGATGCTTGTGAACGCCCTCGTTGAGGGAATTTCCCTTGTGGTGGAAAATAAAATTCCGCCTTTCAACTGCACATTAAATTTGAACGAGATATAAATGTTTAGATTCGGCACGTCCATCGATATTTATTTTCCTACGTAAGCACAAATCTAAACGAGAGTTCTCTTTGCTTGGCATCATTATATATATATAGCTTAATATTTTCAAGTAGGTTGCGTTTTGTTATGTTTGCGCACCTGTAACTAAAATAAGAAAGGCCTATTCTGTAAATTACTCATTGTTTTAATCCCTTTCCCTAATCAATTAAAATCATCTCAATAAAAACTTCTTTACCTGCTATGAGGTGAATTCCAAACATAAAGACTTGCTACATATACAACTGAGAGAATGAAACAAGCACTTATTGAACTTATACATGGAAAATTCTCTACATGGAGGCCAGCCATACTAGCTATCCTGTCACGTGACTATGATTCTGCATTCTGATTGGACAATCAGGCTTCCGTCTACTGACTGACTTATGTACCTACTGTACAGAACGAGAAAATGGCTGCTATGGTTGGTGTTGCTGTCTCCTTTGTTTGAAAAATTAAGACTTATAGCTTGAGTTGTTCTGTCAGGAAAATGCCGAGTGCGACGTTTAGTTCATCGCGATCTTATGTTAGGCGATCCCGGAGAAAAGGTGCTAACAGGATTCCTCTTCCATCCAGAACTAGTTCAGGTAAATTTGTATGAAAATTATTTTCTCTATTTAAGGATTGACCATGGACTCGTCCTGCCAGTCAATCCGTAATTTCTCCCCAAATTTTATTCACGATTGATTTATAAACGTGACTGTTTGCATCAAATATGTGGTCCTCGTTGTCAAGTGGAATAATTTAAAGGAGATTTATTGCATGAATTGCCCTCCCTGAGGGATTTTTATGGTGTTATGTAGGACCTGTCAAAAGCAGATCCACAGCTGCATGGATGTGGCAGACCAGACAATCAGCTAGATTTGTCCTTATTGAGTTGTATTTGTTGGAATGAAAATGTTATTGGGCATAGACAATTAGCCTTACTACATTATATTTGGTAAATTATGCATATATAAATGGAAAGGAGGGGCTAAAATAAACTTCAGATGAAGTTAAGATCAGTTAAATTTTGACATTAATTCATGTAGGCCCTAACAGTTTAGTTCACTCATGTCAGAGGCACCATTAACACTTCAAGTATCATCAGAATTTACTTTACACAAGTACAGTACAATCTTGTTTATAATAGCCTATTTTAAGTTTGATTTTGATCAACCTAATAAAATCTGTACGGGTACAATAAAATCTAGGCTTCAAAGCCTAGGCTTAATGTAATGCAGCCTTCAATAGGCTACGTTAGGCTATACATAATAGGCCTAAGCATTTTCCTGAGCTCTTGTTCAATGAAAAATCTGTCAGTCCAAATAAAAAATCAGTCAATTAAGTTGTGTAGGCCTAACTAACTTACTACGGTAGGCCAAGTTTGAGCTTTTTAGGTCATTTTAAGTATATCTTACTGTACTTATTTTAACTCTCTTACAGGCACATCACTATTAATACCTTTTAAGAAACATCGGTATTGCCCTGTATCAGTTTCTAAACTGCTTGACCTTGAGCGCTGTTATGCATGCGACTTTCCAGTTGGCCAGACTGAGAAGCCACACTACATGACTGAGGGCGTAGCTCATTAAATAAAAAGAGACATGTTAAGATTCAAACCAAATATAATTAACAGATATTAAAATCAACATAACAAACAGAAAATACAATAGCTTCAAACTAATGATAAACAAGAACGGAATTCAACTTATACATTTATTAAATTAAATTTAATGTTAGGGTTAAGTAGTCTGGAACTCTCAAAGAAATAACTCAAACCTTTAAACTAGGAAAACTTTAAACAAATAAACAATTTTGGATCGGACCCCCCCTTAATTAAAAAAAAAACCCCAACTAATTTGGACTTACCCCGGGCCCCAGGCCTTGAGCCCCATGGCCCCTCTGACCTAACCCCCCCTAAACCTTTACACTCACATCACTGCACTAGACACACTCCCCCGAATCTAAGTCTGCTGACCTATTTAAGCCAGAGCTACCAATAGGTCAGCATAAACAAGCTATTGTTTAATAACAGTTCCAGTCTACTCATACAACAGCAAGCTCAAATACTTCCTCCTTACATTACTGCCTTGACCTCGCCTGAAACTAACAATTTTAAAACCCAAACAATCAATAATTAATAACTAAATAAAACATTATTAATCCAGTTCCCCCCCTTACATCCCCCCCTTCTTCCGAAGACGATGTCCTCAGCGTCTCATATGAAATTTTAAATTTTAAACACAGTTAATTTCCCTGCTTATACATTTTACAAATTAAAATATGGAAAAATTAGGAAAATTACGGAATGGACAGGACTGACCAAACAATGTCGACTGGAGTGCTCCCGTTGTTTGGTAGAGCCGTAGTCCATCTATCCTCTCCATCTGCAAAGCTGCAAGTCTCCAAAAACTGCAAGTGTCAGCATCGAACCCTTGGGTCCCCACCAAGCTTGAAGTTCCTGATCCTCAGCACCATCACGTGCCTCTCCAGAGAGTGGTTGTTTCTGGGCAGTTGAAGGATTATTATGAGCTGGATCCAACGTGGATGTACTGTAGGAAAGCTCGACCCAGCCACAGTGATGACCCCCTCCACGAAGGTCACAGAAGATGATGATACTGAGGATGAATCCCCCTGAAGAAGTAGTCCTCCAAAAATGAAGTCCAGCAAGATTTGATAGGTTGAGGGTAGATCCATGATGGCAAGCAGCCGAAGGACGTCTCTTTGGAGTCAGTTGAGGAATTGAGAACATTACAAAACATTACTAAAAAAAAGTTAAAAAAACATCTCATAGTAGACCCTGACAAAATTTACCAATTTAAAATCCCAGATAAAAAACTCAAACATTACAAACATTTATTTTAGAGGAAGTATTTAGCCAGTGTCCCCATTAACAATATTGATCATAACATTTCACTATAAAACGCAGTTACTCTGAAACATTTAAAAGTAACAAGTTAACAATAGTACAATACAAACAACAGTTATCTTTAAAAATAATCTCTTGCAAGTCATTTTCATGAAACTTAATTTTTAGCTTAAAAAGTTCATTCGAGCTGAAAAAGTAATTTAATTAAAACTCATTATTGACGAGTAAATCTCTTTGAAAAAGTCAATGAAATCTACAAAGGATTCCAAAAATATCATAGAAAACAAAACCAGAAATGCTTGATAAAAGTTTTTTACCTAATAAAAAATAAATTTGCTAGTATATATAATATTCATAAATAACCGTACATGAAACTATTAATAAAAAATGAGTACATATAAAATCAATTTCTCACTGATCATTTTACATTCAAACGATTCAAACAAATTAAACAAAATCTTACAGACTCAACTCTCAAAATACTTTGCACAGATTTATACAAATCCTCATAAATCATTGAAAACTGCTATTAATAAAAATTTGATAACATATAAAATCAATTTCACACTAATCATTTTACACTCAAACGATTAAAACAAATTAAACAAAATCTTTCTCACACATTTAAAGGAAAAATAGATTTGGGCCCAAATCTTTATGAAAAAAAAAAAAACAAAAATATGATAAATATGATAAAATTGGTAATCCTATCTTATTTCATAGTAAACAAACTCTCCATGTGAAAAACTCTCAATTCAAATTTTCTATGAATATTATCAAACAGAAGATGTGCATTTATAATTTACATAAACAAATGTTATAAAAGCGTCCATCAGCAAGCACCAAAACCCATGCGTCAGCAAGGTCAAGACGACTACTGTAGTTCATCAGCACCAGACTCAGCAGTTCTGTCCTGAAAACAGATGTCTCAACAAAAAATTCTCTCGCCTGTTTGTTCTACTGGTCTTCCTAGCATTATTTCTCCAAAATGGTGACATACTTAAATAATAAAATAAACAACTCCATAGTTTTAACCAAGTACCATTCCTGAAACATATAAATACAGAAATCCCCAAAATTTACTACTCTAAGATCTATTCTAAACTTAAACAATAAAACTCCTTCCTTATACATCTCCCTATGCAATCAAACTCTCTCCTCGCACATCATTAGGTAAAACATAAAACTCCAGCGCCGACCTGAAAACTCAATTAGTCTGCATTTTAAAATTTCTCTGGAATAACACAGCCTAAAAACTCTGGCTATCACTGTACCTAAAACTCAAAACAAATCATTTCTATAAGAGGGGAAAAACATCCTCAACTTCAGCATCAACCTGCTTTCTCAGCCTGAAACATAGGCCTACATAAAATAATAACACATGCCGGGATTCTCTACCCGACACAAAACACAGTACATCTATTAGACACAAAGCAATCTCTGCTTAAATCGCGCTGTGCCCTCAAAACACTAAACATACAAAACTCCTGTATAAAACACAAATCGCGGCATGAATCCTCGCGGCACATATCATAACACACACATCGCGGAATGGACCCTGGCGGCACAAAAACACTTATCGCGGCATGGACCCTCGCGCACATTTTAAAAACACCTCAAGAACACAAAATTAAACTTCACTGCACTCGAAGCAAACAAACCACTTGGCTCTAAAACACACTGATAACGCAAAAGCCCGTGTGGCTCAACACAACCACATTAACACGTAGGACCTAACCAACATCTGTCTCACAGCCCGTGCGGTAACACTAAAACCCAACTCTATGCACTATCATAAACATAACTAATAACACCACCTAAACACACTTTACACTTATCATCTTCCAACAAAACTCTACACACCAACTCTGCCCCCACTTAAATATCATACTAAAAAGAAACTTGGATATCTAAAATATAATTTTGAACATCTGTGACAAAAAAAACATGTCTCTTTTTAAATTTTACTTCAAACTCGTTTAAACAAAACATTTTAAATTTTGAAAAGTAAATGCTTAACCCTTCAGTAAACTGAAACCCCCAAATTTAAAGCCAATTACAAAGAGCAGTACCAGGATCGAACGTTTTGTAAAACAAAACGTCCGGCGCCTCCATCACCTGTCATAAATGCGACTTTCCAGTTGGCCAGACTGAGAAGCCACACTACATGACTGAGGTCGTAGCTCATTAAATGAAAGAGACATGTTACGATTCAAACCAAATATAATTAACAGATATTAAAATCAACATAACAAACAGAAAATACAATAGCTTCAAACTAATGATAAACAAGAACGGAATTCAACTTATACATTTATTAAATTAAATTTAATGTTAGGGTTAAGTAGTCTGGAACTCTCAAAGAAATAACTCAAACCTATAAACTAGAAAAACTTTAAACTAAACAATTTTGGATCGGACCCCCCTTAATTAAAAAAAACCCCCAACTAATTTGGACTTACCCCGGGCCCCAGGCCTTGAGCCCCATGGCCCCTCTGACCTAACCCCCCTAAACCTTTACACTCACATCACTGCACTAGACACACTCCCCCGAATCTAAGTCTGCTGACCTATTTAAGCCAGAGCTACCAATAGGTCAGCATAAACAAGCTATTGTTTAATAACAGTTCCAGTCTACTCATACAACAGCAAGCTCAAATACTTCCTCCTTACATTACTGCCTTGACCTCGCCTGAAACTAACAATTTTAAAACCCAAACAATCAATAATTAATAACTAAATAAAACAATATTAATCCAGTTCCCCCCCTTACAGCGCTGCCGCTCCAATTACCTTCATCCCCCACATTACTTGTCCTTCAAGGTGATATTCACTTAGTTTGCCTGACGGTGTAGTACAGTACAGACCATTCTTTTTGTATGAATGCGGTCAGTCACTTTAGGCCTACAGTACTGCGTGTTTCGCTTACCGGCTGCCATTCATCGGTTAACCCTAGGAGTGGCGAACGGTAATGATTACCGTTTTCAACATATGCTTGTGAAATGGCAACGGTAATGATTACCGTTATTTGTAACAGGTTTTTCCGTTGCGTTGTATGCACTGAAAACGTCGGTAAAATGAGATAAATCTTATACCAATGGAAAGAGGAGATTCTGAAGTTTCATTTTATTATAAGGGCGAACCTTATAAAGAAAGTATAACGATGTAATCATTAGTTACATTTGAATGAAAATTACGCGCGAACTCGCGGCAGCTCCAGATTCTCGCAAAATCACAAAACATGAGTAACTTCAAAAAATCGTAGCTCAGGTAATTTTTGTTTCTGGCAAAAACGAGTGGTACCACTGCAACAAGGATGAAATAAGCTGTCATTCCGTATGAAGTATAATGTTATAATACTTTCCAACAGCTGATAGGAAATTTATGAAATCAGTAAATTAAACATTTAAAGTTAAAACGTTATTAAGTTATTAATAATAAAGTTATTAAGTTAAAACGTCAATTAAATAAACGTAATTACTGAATTGGCGAAACGGTAACGATTACCGTTGACTAAAACGTGAATAATATAACGTAAAACGCAAAAATAAACATTGTGTTATATATGCTCTTGAAGAGGAAGAAAAGCAGAATTCAGTGATGCGCGGTTGGTCACACTGACTTCTCTAACAGCTTGAAGGAAAATCGATGAAATCGATCGTTTCCGTTGCATCTCGTGTTTTTATTCCGTGTGCCGGTCCAATAGTAAGTTTTTATCGATTGTTTTTAGCTAAATCATAATTATATTACAGTGTAATAGTGCGTTACAGTGTAGTTTAGTGTATTAGGTGTAATATTTATGCAAATCTTAATGCAAATCAGATCATGGAAATCTTTTTATAAATAGTTATATAAGTTACAAATCAAAAAAAACGTTTTTCAAAAAATCAATTTTTTTATTTCAATAATTGTAAAAGTAAAAAAAAAATGTTTTTTCTACAAATCTTATTATATATTCTTTTTCAGAATATTATTGGCTTCAAAAAAAATTGGTCTTATTCTATTTATTTATTATTGGAGGGTATTTTAGTAACAATCAAAGAGTAAATGTACAAATTGGCGTTTTGCACTTTTTTTGAATTTTCGCTTGTAAACTTATAAAAAAAAATATTTTTGGTTACATTATCATATTTCTACGTAGGGAAATAAATTGTCTACAAATTGCATATTTTGAATTTTGCAATAAAAATTTATTTTACCTGGGGGCCGTCCATAAATTACGTCATCGCTTTTTGGCCATTTTTGGACCCCCCCTCCCTAAAATCATGCTACCATCATAATTTGTCTGACCCCCCCCCTTGGAAAAATGACGTTATTTTTAACAAACCTCCGTTTGAAGTAAAAATAATGCTTTTTAAACGCTACATGATAATCTAAAAAAAATGACTAATCAAATCTGAATTTACCTTCAGAAATAAAGCCAAAATGACAGGCTCAATGGAAAAATAAACTATAAAACAACGCTTTAAAATAGTCTAATGTATTTTATAGATAATTATTTTATAATAGTTGAGTTGTGTTACAATTTATCATTGTTTTACTGTTGAAATTTGATATAAAAATCATATTTAAAATGACGTCATATCAAAGCCGAACCCCCCCCCCCCCCTTGCACATCACCTTACCGTCATTTTCAATCTGGACCCTCCCCCCCTATTTTCAGATGACGTAATTTATGGACGACCCCCTGTGACAAGATTTTGCTTTTGAAATTTGATTTTTTATTTTTCATTTTTTTGTATTTTTTCGCTTATTGCAAAAAAATGACCTTTCCAAAAGTCATTTTTTCTATCGTTTTTGGATTTTCCTGTCTATTACAAACAAAATGAATATAAGGTTCAATAGTTTTACTCTAAATGCTGATTTTATGCGAATTTTTGAAAAAACCCTTGCAAATTTGCCAAAATTAGTGTGCCACTCCACAACACAATGCTAAAATTGGCCGCGCCACTCCTAGGGTTAAATATAGGTTGCGTAGTGAAATGTATTATGTTTTGCTGTTTTTGTAAAAAATGTTTTTGTGAAATGTAAGTTATTATGTTTTGTAGTGTAGAGGTGGTACTAGAAGGGGTGTAAGGCCTAGTGAAACAGATTTTAGTGATCAGATATTGTACGAAGATTGATAGCAGATGACAGTGAAGATAATGGTGGCTTCAGTGAGGGTGATGATTCAGAGGCTGATCAGGACAAGGGCCTGCTGGCCCGATCATGCAAAAACTTTCTTTACTCTCGAGCGGGAGCTTCAACAATAAAAGAGCAGAGGGCGAATGCTAAGTTTTACTCCTCAACAATAATTTGCACAAATTAAACCATTTTACATGTTTTTATAATGAAATATAGTACCGTATTTAAATCTTAACTGACTTCATCAGGAACCACATTTCGTCGTTGGAACCATGAATTGTTTAACTTAATAAATTAAACATTTTAAGTAATTTTATAGTGTAAAATAGGTATTACCGTGATACATGAGAGGGCGCATGCAGAGTTTTTCTCTGCATTAAGAAAACTATACATCAATGCTATTGAAATGTATTTGGTAATTGGATGAACGGATCGAAGAGGAGTGCAATCCTCATACATGACTGTTGGTCGCTCAGTGTAGTGAAAAATCCCGATTTCATCGACCGACGATTACGTTCGTAAGAAGCCTCAGATCGACTTCAAACGTTCACACAGTAGATTTTAGACGTAATCTGTAATGTCAAGTTCGTTTCTGAAATTATTCTGTTGAGTAATAAAGTATTGAGACGTAATTTAATTTCTCATAAGAAATGCATTGTGGACTGTAAATAACTGTGCTTAAGGCTATGTTAAACGGTGCTTGTGTAGTTTGTTGTCAGACATAGAGTAAACATGTGTTTGTGTTTATTTTCTTCCTGTTGTACTGTAACTGCACGAAATATAATGCAATTTGTTATTTATGAAATATTTTCAAATAGGTTATTGGAATACTAGGAAGATATATTTTGTATTAACAAATAATAATAAAAAAAATATTTTATTATACGGTAATAGTAAAATTTTTACTATACGGTAATACAGTAGAACCTCGATAGTTCGACACTTGTGGACTTAGAGAGTGTCGAAGTATTGAAATGTCAAACTATAGGGAGTATATGGGAAATAATAACATAGGAAGAATAAAAATCTTTAGTTCAATTTAGGAAACACTAAATTTAATTGAAATCACAACTTAATTGAACTTGAACTTAACCAACATTCAAATCATTCGTCACTTTTCTTTACATTTTCACCTTTGTCACTCTCCAACATGGACACTATTGGTCGTTATTGACATGTTAAGGTGTCAGGAACTGTGTCGAACTATAAGGAGTGTCGAACTATCGAGAGTCGAACTATCAGGGTTCTACTGTAGTAAAATTTTTATAAAGTACTAGCTGGCAATCAAATATCTTGAATGAAAAAAAACTTAAAACCTTTTTCTATGTTGTTAATATGTGTAATTTGATAGATGTATTATTTTTATTTATTTACAGGGTGCAAAAAAAAAAAAAAAAAAAAAAAAAACGATCGGTTTTATTTCGCGCACCGCTCAGCGACAGTCTGACTTCTGAGAATGGTGGGGGGGGGGGGGGGCAGGCTTGTTGGAACGCAAATTTTATGCCATTTTAGTAGTCTTGGAGTAGTGGTCACTTGAACAGAACGCTAGTTCGTTATCAAGACATATTTCAATATTGTTGATTCAATTATTGCGACTCACCGGCAGCTTTGTGCATTTCTTTAAATCAGGTCAACATTTAGAATTCCGTATCCTAGCACAATTATGCAGTGGGTTAATAACCTTAGATCAACCCTTTTTGAGTTGAAAACGAAGCCAACTCAGCGTCCAAGTCCAAGGTCAGCGCGGACACCAGAGAACATGCTGTTGATTGGAAAACAAGGTAGCGCTTTGCTAAGGTGTCTACGCCAGAGGCATTTTGTTCAGAAAATTTTACAATTTACACTAAATGCTTTTAAGGGAGAGTATTCCAAACTCATTACATTGTTTTGGATACCCCGGGAATCGAACCCGCGTCCTCTTGAACCGTCGTCCAAAACGCTAAATGGTAGACTGGCGAGATGCCTTGAACATGGCTAACCCCTTGGTTAGACAAATTTTGTTTGTTCGATCTTAATTTCCATCCATACCCATTAAATGGCTATGGTTTAGTGATTAAAGCTCACTGATCATGCAAAGCGAAAAATATTTGACAGACAAATGATTGATCTAAATGCCGATAAAGAGATTTTAATGTTTACTGATGAGACGCACAAAATACCCCCCGATAACGAACGCACGTTACTAAACATGCATAATGTAAACATGTAGGCAACCACTGCTCCATGACTACTGAAATGGCATAAAATTTGCTTTCCAATAAACCCACCCTCCCACCACCCTCAGACATCCTGTCACTGAATGGTGGCCGAAAAAATAAACGGTATCAGTTAACTGACACATACTTTCTCCCAACAATATATAAAAAGGTGTTAAAAGCTCCAAACATTAATGTCTTGATGACTCAGTCGGATAGCTACCAGCTGAGCAGCGCTCGTTTGACCCTACGCGCGTCTGTGACTTTTAACAACGTACTGCGTTTACCGCTAAACGAAAAATTGAATTTTCTCCGCAACCACTTGACGTAGAGCAATAATTTAAAATACTGGATTATTTAGTTTTATAAGCTTGATTTAATGGTGATAAGTAAAATTTATTTCGAGACAACAGCTATTTTGAAAATTCAAAAAATTGATTTTTGAAACACTTTTTACTCCATAACTTTTGAACGCGCATTTTCCCGGAGATGCGGGTGGTGTCATTTTATTCACCATTTTAAGCTTAATAAACCACAAAATTTTAATCAAAATCGTTAGAGCCGTTTTTGAGAAATTTTGATTTTTGACGATTTTTGAGGGTTTTTGGGGGTAAACTACCCTTAAAAATAAAAAATTCAAAAAAATGAAAAAAACGCCTGGAATTATCGTGGGTTTGGACCTACCTACCAAATTTCATCAAAATCGGACCATTGGGGCATTCTCTAGCTCTGTTTACATCCTGACACACATACACACACACACACACACACACACACACACACACACACACACACACACACACACACAGACATCACTCCGAAAACCACTTTTTTGGACTCAGGGGGAACCAAAATGGATAAATCCACCAACAACTCAAATTCGAAAATTTTGACGAAAACAATACTTTCTCCATATAGGCCTACTATGGTATAGGGGGAGAAAGGAAAAATAAATCGTTTTTTTTTTTGCCACACCCTGTATTTTTAATATTTTAGCGTGGAACAAGCGTACTCCTAGTAATTATAAATGAAATAATACATCAAAATATTGAAATGGGTTTGTTCAATTATTAGTTTGGTTTGGTCTTTGTGTTTTTTCTTTAGGTAATCCTATATATAAATAATTCCTCTCTAGTAGTTAACCTTTGTTAAGTATTTTAAGAATTTCCATGTTATTTTCAATGTTGCCTATTTCATGTTTACAATTTGTGAGGTTTTGGATCTTTATTTTATTTTTATTTTTTTTTTCAAGCAAATTTGTGGTTGTCGTAGGCTACCGTGGTTTGGTTGAAGTTGAAATGTTTTGGCCAACATAATTTATTGCAGTTGTTACATGTAATTTTATATATCCCTGATTGGTTTAATTTTTCAGTTTCGTCTTCTTTTTCTATTTTTTAAAATTTAAATTTCCCAGTGTAGTTTTGGTTCTAAAAGCAGTTGAAACATCACATGTCTTAATTTTTTTTTTTTACTTTTTGGTTCTGGTGTCCTGTGTATGTGAACACACAGTATGTGTATGTACATTTTCTTTTTTTGGGGTCTTAATGTTGTTATTCTTCTACTGTGGTTGGGTTTTGTTTATCTTTCTATGTTGTTAATACTATGTTGGCCTAACATTTAACTTCAATCAGCCGCCCAAAGCTAAGCGGGTCCCTGGGGATGAGACTTGACCGGGCCCATCTCCCCCCTATCCCCCCCATTGAAAATATATTCAGGAAATGTGTTAATTCTCTAATGTTTTTGCTAATAGTGAATGTTAGCTCGAATATATGTAATGTTAGACAAACATATTTATGGGAATATTGAACAAAATTTTAGCCTACAGAAAGAAATACATTTTTGTTATTAATTACGATAAATTTCTCTCAACTATCTCTCTTTGTGCTCCCACATGCAATGCCATAAGATAGCCTCCATTTACACCTAGCTGCGCCATAAGATGTGGCAACGTCGCAATTCTTTTGGCTGCGCTTGTTCGGCTAGGCTCTGCCGTAGAACTACTGCCTGTTCCCGAACATGTTTCGTTCTATTTTCAGTAAAAATCCTATCAGTATGCATTTTAATATTCTTGTTTGTCATTGGCTGTAAACTCATTGAAAACTTTAATAGCGAGATAAAAATTATGTTGTTTAAAAGAACTAGCAATAGCTGTTTTTAAATAGACGGTGATTTAAGCAGCATACTGCGTTCTTGTTCATAACAAACCACTCATATCTGGAAATTTCTAATTGCTGGTACACACTTGTACGGCATCTCACTTGATAAACCTAAAAAATCACGATAAGAAGAGTTTTCGGTGAAATCTGATTAAAGGCCCGTTGTCCCTGAAGCGACTCTGGCGATAGTAGCGGAGCGATAATCGCTGAGCGATAGTCGCTAATCACGTCGTTGTCCCTGAAGCGATTTTTAAAGAGCGATTCTAGTGTGTTATTTTGCCGAATTGCGGGTTTTAAATGTACCATGAGTTTGAAGCAGAAGTAAAAAGTAGGATAGGGTTTATCTGTGTACTTGTTTTCGCCAAAAATTGACGAGAATAAAAAAATGAGGGCAATATAAAAAATTATAAAATGTGAAATTTTACCATTGGAATATTATTAGGTATATTGGGATTAGTGCCGTTCAAAATCTTTTAATGTACGGGTATAAATAGGTGTAGTTTTGGGTGAATTAATTACTATTGGATTGGTCGGAAAACTAAACGCAATAAATTTAGCAATAACACGTCATAGGTTAAATAAAATTGCTCGATTTCAAGCAATTAGCACACTAGTTAATATAAAAGACGCTTCAGGAAGCTTTTCATCTTCATTGCAGTTCCGAATCCATTGAAAAAATTACGAATAACAACTAAACACTTGAAAAATTGACACCAATCGCTCCGCGACTGCGACTGAACCTGCCCCCAGACCGGACCCGTGATAGTCGCTGAGCGATAGTCGCTAGCCGCGCCAGTCGCAGTCGCTTCAAGGACAACGGTCCCATTTGAAACGCTACCAGTGCCGGAGCGACTGTCGCTCAGCGACTATCGCCAGAGTCGCTTCAGGGACAACGGGCCTTAAAAAGGTTTCTAGCACTCCTTACTTACTACACGCTGTGCAGTGCTCTTGTGACAGCCTAAAATTTGGTGTTGTAGCATTTCCCTTAAACGAGGCCTTACTGTAACCCTTCCGGTTATGGAATAACATATCATTCATGGTCTTTTCCCCAGAAATGCTGAGCAACGATATATTGTGCCTCGCCTTCCATCCGAAAAGTGCGAAGCAGTAATGTATTTGCGCATCGCCGATATCAATATGGTGGATCTAAACGGGAATATCGGTTGTCTCGATTGTTATTATGAAACACTGGAACTCCTTTTGGAAATGACCGACCTTCCGACCAACCCCCCAGCTCACCATCACAGCTGACTACCCAGCCTGAAAGTGTCATGTGCAGTGTTGAAAATCAATCTTGTGCAAATTTAGCTTCGAAAGGTGTAAATAGTGGTCAAGATTTAAGTATTAAGATTAAAGATAAAAGTGTTAATGTTATAGAGAAAAATATTGTAAATGATCAAGTTTTTTTAGGAATCTGAATCTGTTGATATTTCATTATAATATTCAAGGGTCTACAAATAAAATGGAAGAATTAGATATTTTTTTATCAAAATACCAAAATAAAAACAAAATTTTACTTTTATCAGAGCATTGGTTAGACTTTGAAAATAAAGAGTATTTAAAAAACTGTGGATTATCTTTTGTATCAGGATATATTAGGTCAGAGATTAAAAAAGGTGGCTCTTGTATATTGGTCAGTAAAAATCTAATAAATAGGGTAAACGTTGTATTGAATTATGATGAGTTGTCACTTAATCGCGTTTTTGAAATTTGTGCAATTGAACTTAGTATGTATAATTTGTCTTTTTTGATTATTTGTATATAATAGAATTCCTGACAAAGACATCTTTGAATTGTTCTGTACTCATTTAGAATTACTGCTTAGCAAAATAAGGCATGGTAAACAATATTTAAAGCATAGGATTATTTTAGGTGGAGACTTGAATGTAAATACTTTAGTTAATGATAAGTATTCGAAAAAACTAATAGATATTGTCAGTGCTTATGGTCTAGCACCTAGCTATAATGTTTCCACTAGGATTTCCAAAACATCTAAAACCTGCATAGATCATATTATAACAAATTGTGTGATCAAAAATATGGAAATTCTACAGCCTGGACTCTCAGACCACACTGCTCAACTCGTTGAGATAGATGGGGTTGAGAACGTCATATGCCACAAAACCTTGGTCCGTAATTTTTCAGAAAATAATATAAACAATTTTTATAAATTTCTAGAAGGTGAATGTTGGAAAACACTTTATGATATTGATTACAACAACAATGATTTTGCTTTTGTTAATGCCATTTATAAAGAATTTTACACATTTTCTTGCTCCATTTTAATGCGGCTTTCTTAAAAAAGCACACATTAAAAAACACCAAAAACAATTAAAAAAATGGCTTACTGATGAAATTATTAATCTTAGTACAAAGAAACGTACTCTGTTTACCTTAACAAAAGAAAATTCTGTTGACAGAACTTTGGGATTTTATTATAAGGAGTGTAAACAAATTTTAAGAAGGAAAATACGAGAAGCGAAACTACATCACCACCATAAATCAATCAAGGGCTCTGACAACATTTCTAAAACAGCTTGGAATATTGTAAACCAAGAGTTAGGAAAATCCTACAAAACAAAAGGTAATATCGAGGTAGATACTGGTGGGAAAATCTGTAACAGGAAAGAAGCCGCAAGTTTATTGAATAGGCATTTTGCTACAGTATCCAAAAGATTAGACCTCAACCCTGATATCAGTGAGGCCCTAAAATTTTCTCAAAATTACTGTAGTCACATAAAAGAATCACTATTTTTTTGTCCAGTAGATTCTCATGAAATAGTATCAGCAGTAAACAAACTTAAAAATAAAAGATCCGCTGGGTGGGACGAGGTTCCCATGTTCTTAATAAAACATGTTGGTAAAGTTTTAGCCCCTCACTTAGCCAATATTTTCAACCAATGCTTAACATTGGGAATATTTCCAGATCTTTTAAAATACTCTCTAATTAAACCTATTCCAAAGAACAAAAACAAACACTTGGATGACTTTCGTCCAATCTCTATTCTCTCAGTTTTTTCACAACTATTAAACAGACTTCTACCATTTTTACAGAAACACAAAATAATTAATAAGGAACAATTTGGCTTTAGAGAAAATTTATCTACTATAGATGCGGTTGCAAATTTTACTGATCAAATTTAAAAAATTTTGATTCAAAAACTCCATCTGCTGGTATTTTTTGTGATTTGACTAAAGCTTTTGACACTATCGAAAGAAGTATATTTTTGAGGAAGAAGGAAAATTATGGAATCAGAGGAATATCCAGTAACATCTTCAGATCTTACTTTGAAAACCGTTTCCAAAAGGTACAGATACATGACCAATACACAACTTATGAATCAGAATGGGAATTGAATAACATTGGGTGCCCTCAAGGATCAATATTAGGACCAATTCTTTTCTTAATATATGTGGCAGACTTACCAAAAAATATAAATTCTAAATTTGCTAATACCATCCAGTATGCCGATGACACTTCCTTAATAGTATGAGAGGGGAGCCTTAGAATATTAGATATGAATGTCAATGAGTGCATTCAAAACTTAAGTGATTGGTTTAGAAAAAATGGTCTCTTGCTTAATGAAAAAAAAAAACACAAATCATCAAATTTGAAAAAAATTATTCTAACCTAAATTCAGACTCAAAGGAAATAACATTTTGCAAATTTTTAGGAATCACCATTGACCACAAATTAAATTTTTCTACACACATTGATGAATTAAGTAAATAAACGGTATCAGTTTACTGACACATACTTTCTCCCAACAATATAAGAAAGGTGTTAAAAGCTCCAAACATTAATGTCTTGATGACTCAGTCGGATAGCTACCAGCTGAGCAACGCTCGTTTGACCCTATGCGCGTCTGTGACTTTTAACAACATACTGCGTTTACCGCTAAACGAGAAATTGAATTTTCTCCGCAACCACTTGACGTAGAGCAATAATTTAAAATACTGGATTATTTAGTTTTTTGAGCTTGATTTAATGGTGATAAGTAAAATTTATTTCGAGACAACAGCTATTTTGAAAATTAAAAAATTGATTTTTTAAACACTTTTTACTCCATAACTTTTGAACGCGCATTTTCTCGGAGATGCAAGTGGTGTTTTTTTATTCAACATTTTAAGCTTAATAAACCACAAAATTTTAATCAAAATCGTTAGAGCCGTTTTTGAGAAATTTTGATTTTTGAGGGTTTTTGGGGGTAAACTACCCTTTAAAATCAAAAATTTTAAAAAATGAAAAAAACGCCTGGAATTATCGTGGGTTTGGACCTACGTACCAAATTGCACCAAAATCGGACCATTGGGGCATTCTCTAGCTCTGTATACATCCAGACACGCACACACACACACACACACACACACACACACACACACACACACACACACACACACACACACACAGACATCACTCCGAAAACCACTTTTTTGGACTCAGGGGGAACCAAAATGGATAAATCCACCAACAACTCAAATTCGAAAATTTTGACGAAAACAATACTTTCTCCATATACTATGGTATAGGGGGAGAAAGTAAAAATTAAATTCATCTTGTTTTGCTTTAAAAATTTTATCGAACAGCGTCAACAGTAAAATTTTAAGAATGGTTTATTGTGCAACCATTCAATGCCGTTTAACTTATGGTATCACAATTTGGGGAGGCAGTACGTTGGAAAATTTTAACAGAATTTTTTGCACCCAAAAAAGAGCTGTCAGAACAATCTGTAATGCTGCTACTTATGAACCCTGCCAACAAATATTTAAAGATTTGAAAATAATGACCTTGCCTTGCCTTTACATTTATGAGCTCTGTAAGTATTTTATTAAATACCAAGACCTCTTTTGCAATACCAGAAATATGTACATCAGACATAACTTTATTGAATACCCCTTGTATTCAACTGCTAAATTTGAAAAGTCCTCAAACTATATGGCGTGTAAGGTCATCAATAAACTTCTAGTGTCAAACAAAAATTTAGTATTTAATAAGCGTTTCTTAAAAATGTAAAGGAATATCTCATTATAAACGCTTTTTACAGTATCAATGAATTTTTTGGAACAGAAATTAAATTTAATTTTAAGTAGACAATAAGCCTTATGTTGTTCTCCTTCAATGTAATCTAGGTTACTTCAACATTTTTGTGACAGTTCTCTATGTACTATTTTGTATTGTTATGGAGAAATAAAAATTCTTATTCTTATTCTCAATATATTTTGACCGATTCTTATGTAAAATTACCTGAGAAAAACGATGGTGAAAAGTCTACACCTCTCCGACGCTGTGCTCGCTTGCTTTTTCCAATTTTTCAAAATGGCGGCTGTAGTTTTATAAGTTTTTGTTGAATATTTTTGGGCCGTTAAAGATAGCTAAATTTTGTAAATTAATAAACTTTAGAAAATAAAATTTTGCACATTTTGATATACAATATATATGGGTTGTTATATTTAACAAGAGTGATATTGCTCTTTAAAGCTACTTTTAATTGTGGGCTTTTAGGTGAATTTTTTTGTTGGGAAAACCATTTTACGGTGGTGCTAAAGGCTAGGTGGGCCGGAAGGCCTTTAACCGTGTTACCACTACAGGGTCCTCAGATACCAAAAACACCATTCATTAAAATTTGCATATACTTATTAAGATACCTATATAAATATGTACTTAAATTCCGTTAAGCCGGTAAACTTGTTGATGCAACATCAGATTTTGATCAAACTTGACTAAGGTGTGGGACTTGATGTATTTCCATTATTTATATCGATTACGATTATCAGTCTATGGGAAAAGGGTGATATACAGGTTCAGATTTGTCTAATATCCGCCCAAAATCAGTGTTTAAGCTTATTTTTAGACAAATTTGAACCTGTATATCACCCTTTTCCTATAGTCCGATAATCCCAATCGACATAACTAATCGACATAGACCTAGTCCCACACCTTCATGTCAAGTTTGATAAAGATAGAACATTTCGTTAACAGGTTTACCAGCTTCACAGAATTTAGAAACATATTTATATATGTATCTTAATATGTATGCAGATATTAAAATTTTATGAATGGTGTTTTTGGTATCTGGGGACCCTGTAGTAAAAAGTTAACATGGTTAAAGGCTTATATTTAACCTTTGGCACCGCCGTAATATGGTTTTCCCAACAAAGGAAATTCATTTAAAAGCTCGCAATTGAAAGTACCTTTAAAGAGCAATATCACCCTTCTTAAATATAACAACCAATACATATTATATATTAAAATGTGCAAAATTTATCTGTCTAACGGTTAAAAAGATATTCAGCAAAAAATTAACTACAGCCGCCATTTTGAAAAATTTGGCCTTAGCAGGCGAGCGTTGGAGAGTGGTAGACTTTTCACCATTGTTTTTGTCAGGTAATTTTACATAAGAATTGGTCAAAATATATTAGTTTGCAATTACTTCCGGGTTGAACCATATTTTAACTAGACTATATACTGTTCTTGCTGATAAAATTTTAAAATATTAAATATTGTTTGCAAATAATAGTATTTTATAGTTCATCCAACACTAAAAAAAGTGTTGAAAATAAGAAAACACCATTAAAACGTTAAATAAGGCACATAGCATATTTTGAAATAAGCAGTTTCAAACAGAACTCATAAATCATATGCTTAAAATGCTTTTTAATATAAAATAATTAAAAGGTTTTCTGTTTTAATTTGTAAAAATCTTTCTGTATATTTTAAATTGGTAACTTGTTAAGAATTTTATTCTAGTAGTGTAAGTTGGTTTATATCAACCCAGGTCTATTCTGGGTGTTGTAAATTTAAGTGGAAGGGCCGACATGTAAAATGCTCTAGGTTTGCTTGCCATATACAATCTAAGTATCCCTTATTTTCAATTAATAATATACATGAAGCAAGGAAGCAAAATCAGTTATTCGATTGTTGGTCTATTATGTACATCAGTATTATTTGTGATTCATTTTGTCTAAGCTTTTGGAATGTATTTTAAGTAGTTTGATTCTATAGCTTTCGATTTAAATTAGAAAGACAAGGAAATCAATGGTAAGTGACCAAGAGAAGTTGATGATAAATTTTATGGTGGACTTTCCCTAATAATCTTTTGTATGATCTCCCTCGACTAACAGTAATAATTTAGCCCATCTTAGGATGTTCAGATTCAGATTCAGAATTTCTTTATTCATAGCATTACAAAGTAAATACATAGAATAGCGTCACACATAAGCAACTAATATTACTTATTGTATTTGAACTGAATTAATTTTTTTACAAACGAAATGTATTTAGAGAATTTTAATGTTTTCTTTCACAAGTTCAATATCTATGTAGAACGTCCAAATAAAACGGTCTGAGATACATGAAATGGTACATAATATGGAGCTCTCAAGGAAATTCCGAAAAGGCGTATAAAGCTTTATTTATTAAGTATTGCTTTAGTTTGTTCTTAAAAGAATTAAAGTTCTGTATATTTTTGATTTCATTTGGCAGTTTCTTAAAAAAATGTTTTCCCATGTAACTTGTCTTTTTAGTATAGAATTCCACGTTGTGACGATCCATGATAATTTTATTCCTCGTGTTATATTTATGGTTTGTTTTGAACAGAGTATCATTTTCGTATTCTTTAACATATTTTATTGTTTCAAATATATATAGACTATAAACAGTAAGAATTTTAAATTGGGTAAAAAGATGTTTGACTGAATCAGTGTTTTTAAGGCCAGCCATTACTCTTATTGCTTTTTTTTCTTTAGTTAGAATTTGATCTAGATTATGATTTGAAGTGGCTCCGTAGATACATATTCCATAGTAAATGTGAGATTGTATTAGAGCGTGATAGATTATTTTTAGTGTCTCGATGTCGCTTATTCGTGACATTTGCCAGAGGGCATAGATTCCTGAAGACATTTTACTTAAAACACTCTCGACATGTTTATTCCATGACAAATTTCTATCTATGATTAGTCCTAGGAATTTTGTTTCATTATTTTTTGATAATAATGTGTTATTAATTTGAATTTTGGGGTTAATTTCCTTTTTATTTTGTGAATTAGAAAACAAAAGTATATTTGATTTTTCTGTGTTTAGTAAAAGGTTATTTTTATCTAAAAATTGTTTTATATTCGTCAAATCAAGATTAGAACAGCGTTCTATACTATCACTTGAGTTTCCTTTTATGATCAAATTGGTATCATCCGCATGTTCTTATTACAACACTTAATAAAGTACAGAATTTGATGCTTCAATCTTGATTTAACTGCTTACCGTATAAGATTGACTATCAGTTATCAATCTTGTTAGTTCCAGCCCATCAAGTTTTATAATTAAGTTTGCCTGTATTTCAAGTTATACAAGGCAACAAGTGTATTTTAAACCGCTTTTAAAACTTTTAATGGCATAAGAAAACATACTGATGTGCAGACAAGATTAAAAAATTAAGAATCTTAAAACCAATCCTTTAGTTATCCATGAATACCCCTCAAATGTCGAGCAGATTTTGGCCCCTTTGCAGAGTAATGGAAAAAGTTATGTTAACATAACTAAGGTACTAAGTTATAAAAGTTCTAAAACTAGAAAAAAATTTTCAATGATATATAATATTCTACAAATGTTTAGATTATCTTATTAAAGAAGGGAATAAATCTAAAAATTAGTTTAAAATTTGCATAAATGCGGTAGACATTATGAAAAATTAAACTAAATCAACGCTATAAGTTGAATATTTAATTTAAATATTTCAACTTGGGTGAATTTTTATTATCTGCTAACTCAAATTTCAAACGAGTGGCTTTTATTAACTAATTGTCAGGTAATAAATCAATGACAAGTGTCTAACAAAAATTCATCTCAGGTGTAGGCCATAAAATGGTCTAAATAACCAACTGTAAGTTAATAACTAATAACTGTATAATAACTGTAGTTTAGTGTTTCCACTGGAAATAATAATATCCACAATTAAATTACACAAGTAATTAATCAAATAGGACTAAACAATATACTTTATTAATATACTAGCTTGCCCGGCATGTTTTGCAATGCCAACTTGAGGAATTTTTGTCCTTTATGTGAGCTCGTTCTCTAGTCTCATTCACCATTAGTTTTAGCTCGTTTGCTGCACTCACTTGCCATCAGGTTCCGCTCATTCATTAGTCTCATTTGCCACAAGTTAATAATATCCTCTAGTCTTTTGTTACCAATCTTCCCTCAAGACTTTAAATGAGAACAGCTGTTTATAGAATTAATATTCTTAAATGTAATCATATGTTCCAATAAAACAATGTTTCTTCCATAAGAATAACATGTTAACTTTGAAGACGTGTGGGACGGAGCCCTATGGAGGAATTGGGGAAAAAATGCCTATATGTTGTTCTTGGTTCTAAACTACCTCCACAACAATTTCTACCAAATCAGTTCAGTGGTTCTTGAGATATAAATGGTGCAACTAACACGACTTTGTTTTACATATATACAGGGTGTTCGGAAACTCTCTTCCGAAACTTCGTGTGGCGATTCCTTGGATCAAATAAACAAAACATGTCATATGAACATATGTCCTAAAATGCTTCATTAGGGCGCTAGTCGCCATTTTGTTTTTTACACTTAATAATTTTTATTTCCGTAACGGATTGTTGCATTAAGTTCATATTTGGCATGAACCACACCAATGTTTGTTATCTGAAAAAAATTATTTTTTTGCGATGTGTATTTTCAAAATGGCGGCCATTTTAAATTTTCTAACTTATTTATCTCAAAATTGGTAGGCCTAAGTGTTATCAAACTATTATAGTTATAAAAAAAAGATGAAAAAATAAAGTATCTAATGGTACCAAGTTTGTAAGAATCTGACAACAAATAACCGAGTTATTGAGATTTTTCTTCTAAAATAACCTAAATTTGTAATGGAAAATCAATGGTTTTACGCAGAAAAATGGCAATTACTCCTTCATTTGTTGTCAAATCCTCACAAACTTGATTTCATTGATTAGATAATACAATTCTTCATCTTTTTTGCTATTTGTAATAGTTTGATAACTTTTACAGATTCTGAGAGAATCTAAAAATAAAAAATGGCCACCATTTTGAAAATACACATCGCGAAAAAATAATTTTTTCCTGATAATGAACGTTGATGTGATAAAGGTTCATGCCAAGTATGAACTTGATGCAACCATCCCTTATGGAAATAAAAATTATTAAGTGTAAAAAATGAAATGGTGGCTAGCGACCTAACGAAGCATGTTAGGACATTATATACCATTGAACATATTATGTTCATATGATATTTTTAAATTATTTTGATCCAAGGAATCGCCACAGGGAGTTTCAGAAGAGAGTTTCCAAACACCCTGTATATTTAGACAACACTTATTATTATACTCATAATCTAAACCACAAACTTAACAACAAATAAACGAGAAAATTCTCTAGAAAAACTAAAGACGAAAATTCAGATCAACCATTAATTGATTAAACTGTGAGTACTAAACGTTTTGATATCATCATTGATAACCAGTTGTCATGATATGAACAAGTTGATAACCATGCTATACATTAAATTCAGCCATCTTTAAAATGAAAATAAGGACTTTTAAAGGAATAGCTGAAGCAAAAAAACCCTTATTACGTACTTTTTTAAATCTGCGCCAGGTATGCAAATGCTTTTTAGGGTGGAACATGTGTTAAAATTTAGGAAGAGTTATAGTTTTGCAAAAGAAGCCAATGAAAAGTATGGCAGGAGTAAATGAAAAAAAGCCATATAAAATATATTTCTGGACTTTTTATTATTTCTTTTAGGTAAGAACAACAATTTACACAGCTAATTTGGTATCCTTTGAAAAGATATACAATTGTTTGGTTTCTATGTGAAAATTACCTAACCACAATTTAGATTTTTAGTGTTTTTAACCCTTTGATACAAATCTTGTAAAATAATTTTTCTCTTACAAAGTTTGCTTTGACAGTATAAACATATTTAATTTGTTCCAAGTAAATACCTCATAATATTTTTAAATTAATTTTTAGATTTATTAATTTAGGATATTTCCTTGTGATCACAAGCCCCCCCCCCCCATGATAGGCGCCAAGGGCCTTGTCCATGATAGACATTTTGAAAATTAGATAAATCTAGACAATAAGTCATAGAGAATTTGGTCTAATTTTAGTGAATTTCCCATAGGGAATAAGCTATTACTGTAGGTCTCATGGTAAGACCTAAGCCCGGGACCATGTTACTTTTTCTTTTTTAGGTGCCCAGAGACCAAAAATAATAGTCATTGAAATTTATATATACACTAGCTGTTTCCCGTAACGGCTTCGCCCGTGATTGAATTTATGTTTTAGGTAATAAAATCTTTAAAAGAGCAACAAAATCTTCTTCATTAAGAATGACATTGAAACAACAAAGTACTGTGTGTTGAGCTCTGAAGGAATTTTGCAACATTTTCTTAATGAGAACCATTAAGCAAAAAAGAACAACCACGTCAAACTTCAACCCCGTAGGCCCTACAGTCATTTTAAAATCATGTAGGGCGAAGCCCGAAAGAACATAAAAACTATGTTTCTAAAACTGTTTCTTAGTAAACACATATTAACAAAACGGAACATAAACGTTAAATTTCAACACCATAGGATTTATTTTAATTTTGAGGATTTGTGGGGGGAAGTCCCTGGAATAATTTTGAAGTCTTAGGGGGCGAAGCCCTGAAGAACTTCGAAAACTACTTTTGCGAAACCGTTTCTAAGTGAGCACCTATTTGCAAAACGGAGCATCCGTGTTAGATTTTAATCCCTTAGCATATATGGTAATTTTGATGTTTTGTGGGGTGGAGCCCTAAAGTAAATTTGCTAGATTGTTTCTTAGTGAGCAACTATGAGCAAAGAGGAAAGTCCATGTCAACTTTCAAACCCGCGGGCCCAGAGTAATTTTCAAGACTTGTGGGACGAAGCCCTAAAGAATTTCAAAATATATATTTGAAAAAACCTTTTTGTAGTGAGTAACCTACCTATGAGCTAAGGGGAACGTCCATGTCAAATTTCAACCCCGGAGGCCCTAAAATGTTTTTGAAGTCCTGTTGGGCAGAGCCCTAAAGAACTTCGAAAAACTATATTTGCAAAACCGTTTCTTAGTAAGCACTAAGCACACATGAGCAAAGAGGAATGGCCATGTCAAATTTCAACCCCGTGAAGGCCCTAATGTAATTCTGAAATCCAGTGGGGTATGGCCCTAAAGTGCTTTAAAAACTATATTTGCAAATCCTTTTCTCAGTGAGTACCAATGAGCAAAGGGAATCCTCCATCATATTTCAACCCCGTGGGCCCCAGAGTAATCTGAAAGTCCAGGTGCAGACCTTAAGAGGATTCAAAACTATATTTGCAAAACGTTTCTTAGATTAGATAGATAGTACCTATGAGCTAAGAGAATCGTCCTTATCAAATTTCAACACATAGGCTATACAGTAATTGTCAGCTTCTTTGAGGTAGAGCCCTAAACAATTTCGAAAACTATAATGGTAAAACAGCTTCTTAGTGAGCACCCATGAGCAAAGAGGAACATCCATGTAAAAAATTTCAACCCCGCGAATGCCCTAAAGTAATTTTGAAATCCAGTGTGGCGAAGCCCTTAAGTGCTTGAAAAACTATATTTGCAAAACCCTTTGTTAGTACCTATGAACAGTAAAAAAGCATATTAGTAATAAAATACGAAATAAAGTAAATTGCACTTAATACAACCAAAGTACACCAGACTAAAAGTAATAGTACATCACTATAATCTTGACAATGTCAAACATAAATAAACATTAGGCCTATATCTCACTTTACTAAAAAAAAAAACAAACAAAAAACACCTGGTTACTTCAATGCTTATAAGCATTTTCTTGAATGAATCATCATGTGGCAGATGTAAACAAACCTAATTCAATTTCCATAATCATATGTTAGAATACAAAAATGTTGCTTCCATAAGAATAACATGGTAACTTTGAGGACGTCTAGGGCGTAGCCCTTTGTGAATATTAATATGAAAATAGTCAGACTTTCTTATTTTGAGCCTAAAGAATGAGTATACGAGGGCTATTCAGAAAGTAAGGAACGTTTTCGTCTTACGCCGTTGTACGCACCCGTATCGAATATATTAGGGTATGAGAGTGCTCGGGGCCTCAGTGGCTATCCAGCCGTGACACTTGGAGCTTTGTCGCGCCGCCCGTTTTCTTTATATTTAAATTCAAAATGGCCGCTTCCGTAAAAAGTTGCGAAGTGCGATCGGTAACACAATTTTTTTTTTGACAAAACACTAAAAAGTGATGGAGATTTATCCATTTTTATTCTTTCAATTTCAACACAGCAAAGTCTGTGAAACTTGAGGGAAAGATAACGAAACCTTCGTTATGGTGGAGCAGCGGTTTTCACGGATCTTCTCGTCAACTTTAGTGACCGTTTCGTCAGTCACAACGCTCGGTCGTCCACTCCACTGCTCATCAAGAACATTGGTTCGGTCATTTGTAAACTGAATACACAACTTACGCACAGAACTTTCATTCAAGACATTGTTCCCATACTTCCACACACTTTTCGATAAATCTTTATCGGTTTTAAGTTTTTTGTCAATAAAAACCGTGTTACCGATCGCACTTCGCAACTGGCGGGACTTTTTACAGAAGCGGCCATTTTGAATTTAAATATAAAGAAAACGGGCGGCGCGACGATGTTCCAAGTGTCACGGCTGGATAGCCACTTAGGCCCCGAGCAGTCTCATTTCCTAATATATTCAATACGCGCTCGTACAATGGCGTAAGACAAAAACGTTCCTTACTTTCTGAATAGCCCTCGTACAAAATTTCAGCACTAGCTAGTCGGGAAGTTGGAGAATTAGTGATGAGTGAGGGCTTTGCCTTTTATATATTTAGAAGATATGTATGTGTTTCTAGACACGATAACTCTCGTAAAAACGGTCTGATCGAGACCAAATTTGGAAGAGATGTGTAATCCTATGTTTATTTGGATGAGTTTGTAAACCAGACACATCGACCTACTGGAAGGGGTAGTTTTGGGGGGTTTTGTATCCCAAAAATGGGTATTTTGCATTTTTCATGTGTAATTTTTTTAAATTTAAAATTTTTATTTTTATCATTGGATTTAGCTAAAAAAACACACAATTTAGTATTTTTAAGTTTTGCTCTATCTCCATTGGTTACCGTGATATTGAGAAGTCTAAAGACAGTACATTGTATTTTTGGGCTCCAATGTTAATCTTATGGAGAATAAGGATACGTGTTAATATTTCACTTATTAACCAATATTTTTGGATGAAACTTGGTATTCAGTTTCATTTGGTTGAGATTCACCGCATCCATTTATAGTAAAAAAATCTTGGTTTTTGTGCTTATCGTGGCAGAAAACCTGCATACTCTTTTCCCATATGGAGAATAGGCAAACTCCTTTAGCAATGGACAGATATTGATGAAACTTAGTATATGGCTTCATATGGCCGAAATAAAATTTTTTATGCTAAAAACCTACTTTTAATGTTCCCCATGGCAGCATAACTGCATACTCTTTCCCCATATTTATCATAAGGAGAATAGACATTTATTTCCCTATTTATGAGCATGTGATGATATTTGGTTTATAGGTTTAGGTGGTCAAAATTAATATTAGTTCGTAGGTCTGCTGCGATGGGGGGTATTAGAAAATGCATTACTTTATACCATTAAATTGTTATTTTGTTATTTAAGAAAAAAATTTTCACAACTCTGCAAGAGGGCCAAAATTTGCTTCACATTTGAGGGTTTTCTAATGGAAAGTCTGTACTATCTGTTGCAGTAGAGCCATGTGAGCCGCCTTGCCCACCAATGCCCAACGCCAATGAAATGATGCAAGCGCACACCGCTAGCGCTGGCGCCAGCACCAGTGGAGCGTCGTCCGCCTCGCCATCAGCGCCCCCGCCTCACCCCCACCACCCACCGTACGACCTTCGGCGCAAGTCTCCGCCGTACCACGACACCAGCGCCCCCGGCACCAGCTCACTACACCCGCAGCAGTCCTACACGCACGCCTACACCATGCTGCCCGCCCGAAAACGGCCCCGACGCTCCACCTCCTCATCCACCGAGAGTAAGTAACACATAGGTAGCTGGTGTTTATGTTATTATGTCTTCTATTACTCTGTCATTTCACCCCTTGGTTGTTAACTGATGAGATAACTGGGTGCCAATAGATTGATATGTAAACCTGGTGAAAAAACAAAGAAATTGAGCGAATGCCTGAATATTTTTATTTTTGTAGTTAACACTGGCTAAAGACAAAAATGTACTATATCTATTGTTTGCTATTGATTATATCAGAAATCGTGTCTTTATATGATTTTTAGTGTTTTAAGATAACATTACCATGGAATAGTACCTAGACAAGTTTGAGAATTTTGCCGAAAATGAAATGTGTGGCGCTCAGAGGATTTTGATATTTCTACAGTTTTAATTAAACAAGCAAAGTAATGGAATTAAGTTGATTACATTGAATGGAGTACTTTATGGTAAATAAGAATAATTAACCAGCCTTCGGAAGTTATTTCAATTTTATCACTTTTGCTTTTGTGCCTTGGATTTATATAAAAATTATGCGTTAAAGTTTTAAAACCGATGACATCCGACCAATTTAATATTGTGATTATCAGTAATCCCCCCCAAAATACATCTATTTACATGTGTACATTAACAGATGCTTAAAATGCTTAACCCAATCCCAATGTTATTTTAATAGGAAAATTTCAAATTAAAATTGCTCCATAGCACCTTTATTTTAATGTAGATTCTCATACATTTTTTGCCATAACAACTACATACCAATCCCTATTCAACGGCACCAAAAACTTTAGAATTGTAGGAGTTACAAGGAAACCCCATAAGTATGTATCTACCAGTAGCTTATGAAACAGTACAGTATTGGTACTGTAACATTGGTGAGTTAGTTTTACAAGTTTGACTGACTATGGGTACTTGGTGATTTTTTTGTCACTTAAGGTTTAGAAACGAGAGGAAATTCTTATTTTCATTTTTATATTTTCTATTCAGGATCGGTTATTCAACATCTGTGTCCCTAGGCCTCTTCATCCTCTCTCCTTTCTCTTCACGGTTTGATTTCCTCCATCACCAGCCATCCCCCTCCTTTTCTCCACATACCTCTTCAGCTCATCAGTCCACATCCCTATTCAGCTTATCAGTCCACCTCCCAGGTCTTACTCCATCATCAGCCATCTCCCTCCTTTTCTCCACATCCCTCTTCAGCTCATCAGTCCACATCCCTCTTCAGCTTATCAGTCCACCTCCTAGGGCTTTCTCCATCACCAACAACTCTACTCCCTTTTGAGCTTCTTTCACTACACCTCTCATCTGTTCCCTCCATTATACCAACTCTATCCCATCTGGTTTTACTCTTTAAGTCCTTAAAACTACAATTTCTCTAATTTATATTCTGCCCCATTCTGTGCACTCCTTAATTCTGCTCCCAAAAATACGTTAATCATCACACCAATATTATGTTTAATTTAGACTATTTTTGTTTAAGCGATTAAAATAGCTGAGGAAGATATCCATTAAGAATAGTGCACAAAGCAATTGTAGTTGGGGAGGAAGTAAAAGAATGGTTTCCACGCGTTTGTTGCAGCGGTATCCGGGTGTGGGACACCGGCCGCCCACTACCTTCAGTACGAGTTGCCAGATGAGGTGTTGCTCACCATCTTCAGCTACTTGCTCGAGCAGGACTTGTGCCGCGTCAGTCAGGTCTGCAAACGCTTCCACGGCATCGCCAATGACAATGAACTGTGGTGAGTATAACTTGTTGTTCAGCTAGGCTCTTACATTGAGGCCTTCTCTCTACTCTTGTCAGTCACAGGGAATAAAAGCAGTAAATTTCTGTGTTGTGGTGTAATTAAAAATGAGAATAGTAGTGTTAAGCTTTTGGACTTTCAAGCTGCCCTTTCTTTCTCTTGCATATAAATGGTGTCCGCTTAGTTGTTATCAAGTAAAATATTACTTGGTAAAATATTAGTGAGAAAATTTAAAGTCCTCTTCAAGTTATTACTTGTAGAAGACCAAGAGTAGATATTTCAATTTTCTCACTACATTTAGCAGGAATTTAATATAAATACACATTATTATTTAACTCTCAGAAAATTTTAGAATTCAAGATGGTTTTTCTTAATTGTATAATTATTTACTGTGCAATATAGCTAGAAGGCAATCATTTGGTAATAAGAGCCAATTTTCTCTGAAATTCATGAGTTTGGAACCTGTCTTTAAAAAGATGTTTGAACAGTAGGGCTGTTTTCTGTGACATTGTATCTTCAGTCCTAATCAGTAAAGGGTTAAAAGGGAAACACTTTAGGAACCTGGTAACATTTAAACGAGTAGATAATAATTTTTGTTTTAAAGTGCTGCAATATTAATTTTAGTGTCCTTTTTTACGTTTAAACACCACTATGTTATTTTGTGATAAAATACATTTTAAATCATTTAAGTAATCTGCATTGGTACTTACACCTGTGTGTCTGTTTTAACCTCGTCAGTATCAGTTGTTTCACTTCCATCTGTTTACCCCAGGAAAACTCTGTACCACAACGTGTACGAGTACGACCTACCGCTGTTCAACCCGGCGCCTTGCCGCTTTGAATTTGTGCCGGCGGAGGAGAGTGAACACGCCAACCCGTGGAAGGAGAGCTTCCGTCACCTGTACAGGGGCGTCCACGTCCGGCCCGGCTACCAGGTAAGCGGCATGGCAGTGCTGACACACTTTTTAGAATAAGCAATACCTATTTCATACAATTAATTAGGGCCTAATAAGGTCCATTCTGTTTTAAATAAATAAATAAACTAACAAGAACTGAAAATTAATGAAGGAAAACTTATTGAAATGCAATAAATTTTATATTTTAATTGTTCGATGTAAATTAGTAAAGGATAAGGTAGTTCTTTCTCATGTACGGCAGTCGCACTTTAGACATTAATCGTATTAGCAATATTAATATGATATCTCACATAGATAGACACCAGAAAACTCAGTATTGCAATTTTTATTGTGTTTCAATCATGTGAGTATTGAGGAGGGGCAGAATTTTAACGTATTCGGTAGGCAAGGGATCATCATTTGGCATGGAGCATATTGTATTATTCTTTTTCGAAATCACTTTATAGTTACATTATAGTCTTTGTCAAAACTCTTATTTATTGTCATGTACAAATGGTACATAGAATAGAGTCACGTATTTTTTTTTAAAGATTAATAATATAATAGACTACACTACACATAAAATAAATCATTTCTTAATGTCCTGTAAAAAAAGTAAAAATAAAAAAGTTAAGAATTACTGTATACATTAGTTACTGTTAAACTAATATGATAAATACACTTGACACTTACATACTTGGCTTTTGCAGGGTGGGGCGGGGCGGCAGGGGCGCCGCATCGCCCACTTTGACACAGTGCAGGCGGCGCTGGACCATGTCGACGACCTGGCTGCCGGCTCCCTCATATTCCTGCATGCCGGCACCTACCGCGGCGAGTTCCTCGTCATCGACTCCGACGTCGCCATCATCGGTCAGTCAATACTTGTACTAGACTGCCAACCCTACACTTAAATCAGTTAACAAAATAAGCTGTGGCATCTTTGGTTAAAAGACTGTTATAATGTATCTTGTTTCCAGTTGTTAGATCTTGTGATATTGCTAAAATACTAAGATTGTCTGAGTCTTTTTATAAATGTGTATGTGTTCAAGATATTATTGAAAGAAAGGTTTGCCAACTGTGAAGAGAAGTGGACAAATTCTGACCACCAACATTGGCAGTCATAAGTTACACTTAAAGTTTTGAACGCTTTATGTTATGAGCTTCTACAGTGGTCCTGGGTTAAATAATTGAATTCATTCACACAGTGCGGGTAATGCTATTGGCTTATTTTTTGTAAGGAAAATTTGCTAATGAGATAAATTTTCTATTAGCTGTGATCTTATTGCTTTTAAAATTAGTTTTCGTGGCCACTCCAGTAAGTAAGTATATGTTAGTTGGATTAACAGAGTTATGTAAGATGTAATTAAATTATGTTTATGTAATTATGTAAGAGTAGTCTTTAAATGGCAGAAAAATATCTGAACTTAAAATAATTTGTTTAATTTATACTAAATCAGTGACATGTTTCAGGAGCTGCACCGGGTAATGTTGCAGAATCTGTAATTCTGGAAAGAGAATCAGAGTCGACCATGATGTTTGTGGAAGGTGCGAAAAACGCTTATGCTGGACATCTCACTCTAAAATTCTCACCAGACGTCACATCGACTGTCCCTCATAACAAGCACTACTGTCTGGAAGTCGGTGAAAACTGCAGCCCTACCATTGATCACTGTATAATTCGCAGTTCTTCTGTAGGTAAGTTGCTGTTTTATCCAGATTATTTGGATCAGGTAAAATATGATGCAGCCTGTAAGGTAGTGGTAGTGGATATGTATCATGGTTTTATTTAGTGTGCCAAGTTAAACAAGCTTGACCATTTCACAAATACCTTCAAAGTATTTATGTAACTCTGTTAAGTGACATTCTAAACCTAATCGTATTGTTGAAACTACTAGAATTCCATCTCATTCATTTGAACTGTGGCTCCCTTTTGATAGTTGTAATAAAGAGAGAAAACAATTTTATCCGGAGAAATATCAAAATGAAGTATTAAGGCCTGGTTTCAGACCTTTTGTTGTTTGTGTTGTGTATCAATTTGGTTTAATCATTTTTTGGACTCGTGTAGATCAACTTTTTGCGGAGGAAAAATTTGTGTGTGGATTGTATTTAGTTTTTAATAGTGAAATTGTTAAAACCACATTTTGTTTACTTACAGCATTTTTTGTTCCAACCACCCTGTTTATTGTACTTCCTCTCTTCTCAGAACCTTTCCTGGCCTCGAAAGATAGTTAGATGAGAAAGTCTCTGAGGTAATCCAACTATCACATTTAATAGTTTTAGGGCCATTTGCACAAATAAATAATAAACCAAATTAAATATAATTTAGATTAATTCAGTTAAAATCAGCTGGAGGTGTAAGTTTAAACTAGCAACTGACTTTAAGGCTAAAAAAAGTTTAAACTGAAGATCAGGTTTAAACTAAAATGGTGCAAACGGCCCTTAGGGTAAAAAACTATGGGAGTTCAAGTATCAAGCATTGCTTTCTTGAGTCAATTTACGAAATCCTATTTATTAATACACGGTTGTCATTATTGTTCCCAGGATTATATTACCTTCAGACAGGTCATAGATTACATTTTAGATAGGTCTATAAAATATGTTGCGCTGTAGGTAATCATTATTTCAAATGTTATTTTATATAACATCCAACATGATGGCCAAACCTTGAGATTAAAATTATTTGTTACAATGACTTATCTTGTTACATTAAAGCTGAATCTGTTAAATTCAGCATGTTTTTATCCGGCATGCTTTGCAATTTTACCAACTTGAAAATTTTTTTGCCCTCAGATGAGTTCACTCCCCGTCAGGTTTAACTCTTTCGCTGCACTCACTCGTCGTCAGGTTCAGCTCGTTCGTTATGCTCACTCGCCTCAAGTCCTCTATATCCTCTAGTTTAATATTACCAATCTTTCCTAAATAATTTAAATGAAAACAGCTGTTTACAGAATTACTATTCCTTAATGTAATGTATGTTCTGATAAACACTTGAATTATTTTTTGTTTTATATTGAAAGTGGATGATTCTTTAACAGCAGAATTCTTTTAAATATTTGTAAATTTTCTATCAAACGTTTTATACCCTTCAAATTCTCACACCATTTCTTTATTTAGCTAAAATTTAACAAGACAACTCAACAATTCAACAACAATGACAACTATATATTGCTATACACATGTAGAGTAGTTATTTGCTGTGACTGATCGTGATTGGCTCATGTTTGCAGTGGGGGCGGCCGTCTGCGTCACAGGCACCGGAGCTTCGCCCACCATCAAGCATTGTGATATCAGTGACTGTGAAAACGTTGGACTCTATGTGACAGATTACGCTCAAGGCACTTACGAGGATAATGAAATTTCTAGAAACGCTCTTGCTGGTATTTGGGTTAAAAACTATGCCAATCCTATCATGAGGCGCAATCATATACATCACGGAAGGGATGTTGGTATATTTACGTTTGACAATGGTTTGGTAAGTTAATTTTCATTATTTCATCAATAATGTAAATCAAATAATTTATTATCACAAAACTTGACAAAGGTTGTAGCTTAGCTATAGTAAAAGGGGATAAATGTCATACAAGTAGATAGAAATATCTTAAAGTGTAGTGTTCCAATAAAAACGAAAATAAAAATAAATAAAATCATTCAAAACGGCAGTCTATCATAAGTCTCATTTCTTGTATGAAGCTACATGAACTCATTAACACTTTAAAATGAGTGATCAAAAAGATAATTTATAGGCAATTGTTTTAATTTGTTTTTATTATGTTCGTTTTTTATCTTATAAGGAAATTTATTCAATATTTTGGAGCATATATATGAGAGAGAAGTTAAAAAAAGTGGTTCTATGAATTTGAAACTGTACTGATGTGGTGTTTCTGGTGAAGTTTTGTGGCTGTGATTTCTAGGAAAGTTGTGTTTCGATTTGATCTAATAAACCATAAACATTGCAAAATAATTCTATTCTGTAGTAAAAAAACCTAACTTACTTCAGACTGGGACGGTGGCGACGTCCTGTAATCCAGCTACTTGGAGGTCACGAATTGTGGATAGTTATAAGCGATGGCTTGTGGATGCGATATTCCCTGGTGGGGATTAACGTCCGCACTAGTGAATACTAGTTCATCCATAAAAACCATCCTCATAGTTAGACCAATTCGTATATAGGAGGTGGAAATTGTGGTTCGGATCCCACGTTAAACTGTAGGTCCCTAGATACCATTGGCTGTTGGGCTATGAATTAACAGTCCTGTCTAAGGAGAATGTCGGCCTTAGTCAGTAACAAGACTACAAGATCGCGCCACAATCATCCTACACTCATCTCTCATTCATACTTGGCTTTAAACTACCTATTGAGTTAGGTCGCCATTTCAATAAAGGTATTAAAGTTTATTTATAAACTACACCTTGCACTGTGCCACTAAAAAGTTATATATAGATGCTTCTATGTTTGCTAACTACAACAACTATATGTAATGAAAGAACCATTCTTTTTGTGGAGAAGCAACATTTTGAAAACAAAAACAGGGAAAGATGAGAGTTTCAAAATATTAAATGGACTTACTCATTAAATGATTCTCGAAACAAAAATATCCAGCGAATAAAGCAATACACCAGCTACCTTCTTACTTGCAATACACCAGTTGAAATCACTTCAACACTTCACTTGAAGGCCTCCAACAATTTGAAAAATCAAAAATGTTTATAATTATTATTTTAATAGCAAACTTATCACCTTAGATGATATAAGTGATGAACATTTGTACTTTGTTTGTAGGGATTTTTTGAGGCTAACGACATTCACAACAATAGGATAGCAGGGTTCGAGGTTAAGGCTCAGGCAAATCCAACTGTTGTGCATTGTGAAATCCATCATGGACAGACAGGTGGTATTTATGTGCATGAAAACGGGTTAGGTCAATTCATAGACAACCGGATCCACTCGAACAATTTCGCTGGAGTCTGGATCACTTCCAACAGCAATCCTACCATCAGACGGAATGAAATTTATAATGGACATCAAGGTGGTGTGTACATTTTTGGTGAAGGAAGAGGACTAGTTGAACACAATAATATATACGGTATGTTTGAGTGTCTATTTTTTGTTCATTTCTTTTATGCTGGTTGAAAAGTTCAAGAATAAATTACCCTAACATTTATTTCGATAACTGTACTTGATAACAGTGCCATTATAGGTTATCTTTATTGTTTTGGTAACTTTTATGAATGTATATTCCTTCTTCTTTGTATTATTCGCTACAAAATCAAGGATGGCTATGTTCTTTGTAAGTTTTATAGGTATAGCAGACTTAAGAACATGGTTAGCAAAGGTATATATTTACTTAGTTGTTTGGTTTTGTTACTCTGTTAGTTGTTTAGCGAATAGTCATTTTTCTGGTCGAGCCGAGCGGAGCCGATCTGGTAATAAAATATTCGAGTTTCGAGCCAAGCCAAGCCCAGACAGCAAAAAAAAGAACAATAATTTTCTTGGTAAAAATGCCAGGTTTTATCTGCCCAAAAGGCCATTTTTTTGGCCATTAAAAAGTAGGGATGGACGAGATTGGATTTTCAGTACGAGACGAGACGAGACTTTTTAATTCTCAAATAATTTCGAGACGAGATTGAGACGAGATTTTCCCTCTCGTACATTACGAGAAATGTGCTTTTAATCTGATTTTGTAACATGGTTAATCCTGATTAATGTGAAGGAACAAATATTTCTTTGTAAATTGCCGATTATGTTAATAAACTAAATTTAAAATGTCACTTTCTTAACAAAAGGTCTAGGCCTATAAAGGAATGACGTACCCAATAAAAAGGTGGAGAAGATATAGGCTCACCATAAACCCTACCGACCTACGTTTAATAAAACATAAAAAGAGAATCCTCTGTTACAGTTACTTACTTCACTTTTCACTTTCATGTTTCACACTTTTCACTATTAACCTACGTTAAAATGTTTCCAAATAAGAGTTTTTCCTCACTCACAGATTTGTAATAGGCATAGGCCTACTAACTTTGAATCACCACAAGCTTAGAGGCCGGGAGGCTAACATAAAATAACTTTTAATTGGAGGATTTTCATTTTAATTTTCAACTCTCTCTTCTTCTTTGTCTTTGTCTATAAGACAATCTTCAGCTCTCATTATGTTTGCTATTCATTGTCATTTCTCCCAACTATTCAAGTCCTGTATACATAACTTTCACTGCTTTCAAATTCATGCAATTCCCTCGATTTGTCGTCTGCTAGTGGTAAGGTTTTTATTTTGCTCCTAACTGAATAAAGGCAAGCATTAGTATAGCAATGGAATAGCCATGAAGCCTGTATGGTTCTGGTAAGACCATTAATTTTCAATGTATTCAACACAACCTATTTATTGCTGTTCAACAATTATTGTTAATAGGCCTATTCAGTTTTTTTTAGTGTCCAAACCTTGAAATAGAATCAACCATCAGCCGATTTTATGGATAAGATTTTAAGATATGGCTCAAAATAGCTGAACTCTGCTAAGAGTGTGAAAGGAAATTAAATTCTGTATTACGTGGGATATTTGAGGTTAGCCATTATTCTAACTGATTGGCTATCTTGTCATTCATCTGAATGTCACTATTATTCTTACTGCTAATGTCAAAACAGCTCTTAAATTGGTCAAAAATTATTTGAATCAGTTTCAAATAATCGTCTTGAAGCAATTAAATAATGATTAAATAATGAGTCAAATAATGATTGTTTATTGTTTATAAAGTTTTCCCAATATTCTAAAGATTTATCAAACAAATGAATTATTTTATAAATCAGAAGCTATGTTTACTCCGCCCACTACTGTTGATTGTCAGTACCACTAGTCCGTGCAGATGGACCTCCAGTCCAGTCCAAATCTTGGCAGTCCAAACATAGTTTAACCGTTTATGATGGCAATTAATTTAAGTTTGAAGTTGTGAGGAGGATAGGAAAATAAAACACTTCACATTGCTTCAAAATAATTTATTTTACAGTATTAAATTCGTAGATTATTTATACCAGTTTTTATCGTTATTCACGAATTATTTCTCGTCTCGAAAAATCTCGATCAAAATGAAATCTCGTCTCGGTTATCGAGATTAAAAATTTCTCGTAATTTCGAGACCCATCCATCCCTATTAAAAAGGTATAACATGAAATAGACAAGTTTTAATTAGAAATATGAGGATTTCCGGGTAAATTACAAACTCGTTAATATTAAGCCTCAAAATTTCAATGGAATAAGTAAAAAAGCTCTTCCAGTTGACTGAACATGGGGGTGGACAAAAAACTAAAAAGATCTCTATCTCTATAGTTAGGAATCTGGCAGTCTGCTGGGATGGGAAGGAGGGTGAGGGTCACAGCCCGTGCGTGGCAAGGGGGGTAGGGTAAGGGGGGGTCGCTTGGTATTTTTACTAAGATAAAAGCCATTATATCCATATCTAAACTAATTATTCAAAAATAATTGGCTCACTTTTTGTGCAATTATGTACAAATTGGAAGAAAAGAAAATTCAACCATAGTTGTAGACAGCCCATTGTTCAAAATTTAGGAATTAATGAATTCCTGGTAGGCTAATATATTTTTAACTTTGTCAAATAAAACTTATGTCACTTTATCAAACTTTTCTTGAAATGCATTTAGCGTCAAATAAAACAAAATTACTAGGGGATTAGAGAGCGATAATCAAGCACTGAACTAAAAACAAAATCCCACCTCTTTTGGTTTCCAATTTTAGAACATCCTTTCGCGACCGAGCGAGCAGTGTGATTGTGTGAGTGTTTTTGTGTGTGTGTGTGCGTGCGTGCATGCGTGCGTGTGTGTGTGTGTGTGTGTGTGTGTGTGTGTGTGTGTGTGTGTGTGTGTGTGTGTGTGTGTGTGTGTGTGTGTGTGTGTCTCGTCTCCAGCAGGAGTCAAGGTCATTGCCCTGCTTCTACTGAAAACTTCGTATCTCTTCTGAAAACTTTCACCTGTTTCACTGTATACAGTATTTTGAGCACGCTTTTATAAATGTGATAGTTAAATTAATTTTCTTTGTTTGTTTGTTAGTTTGTTATGTTGGATGAGTTGTTCCTGGTTTTGTAAGATAGTTTTAATGTAAAATAATTTAATAAATGCTTAACTGTATGGTACAAATAGTATTAAGATTATTTTGTTTTACTCATTGACCTAATATATGCAATATTAACACACAAATTTTGTTTGAGCAGGTAACGCGTTAGCTGGTATTCAAATTCGCACCAATAGTGATCCAATAGTTAGGCACAATAAAATTCATCATGGACAGCACGGGGGAATATATGTTCATGAGAAGGGCCAAGGGTTAATCGAAGAAAATGAAGTTTACGCTAACACACTAGCCGGAGTATGGATTACAACCGGATCAACACCAGTTCTGAGGCGGAACCGAATACACTCGGGTAAACAAGTCGGAGTGTACTTCTACGATAACGGCCATGGCAAGCTGGAGGACAACGACATATTCAACCATCTCTACTCAGGGGTGCAAATCAGGTAGGCAGACGAAGTTTACAGTCAATACAGTACCATTCGTGGTAAAATAAGGATGTGTCACTAACCTGTGTTGATATTATTTAAATGTTTGATACTATTTTTTACTGTTATTAGACTTATTTGATTTGTTTAAAGTACACATTAAAAAATTCCCAAGGATAAACAATTTACTTTGTTAGTAAAAATTTAACCAAGCAATTACTATTAAAATTAAACTTTTTAATCATTTGGAGTAAAAAGTTTTATTTTAATAGTGTTGATTACTTAATTTTTAAAATGTTTATGCACTGATAAATTTATTTTAAATTGAATTAAAGTTGAAATTTTTTGTACATTGCCAGATAATCATACAATTTTATAATCTGGCAGGGTTCGTGGATGAACAGATTTTTCCATATCCTTTTTATCCTTTTTGGGAAAAAGAATATTTTGGCTTAAACTATATTATTAAGTCTTGACACCATCAATAGCTTTGCAAGTCTAGAGAAATTTTGTTTTTTTGAAACTCAATTGCTAAGAGGATATTGAATTTGTACAGGACTGGAAGTAATCCCATAATACGGGGCAACAAGATATGGGGAGGACAAAATGGAGGTGTGTTGGTCTACAACGGGGGTCTGGGATTGTTGGAACAAAATGAGATATTCGACAATGCGATGGCTGGAGTCTGGATAAAGACTGATTCAAATCCCACATTGAAAAGAAACAAAATATTTGATGGACGGGATGGAGGAATATGTATTTTTAATGGTGGGAAAGGTAAGTTGTCTAAGTAAAGTTGAGTCCACCTGCATTACATAGCAACATGTTCACATTTGAGTAGTAACTTTAATTTATCTCCCTATTTTATCTTTCTTTTTACCACCTGCTCTAGTAACATTTTCTACCTTATCTAATATGATCCACAAAAGGTCAAAATAATAAAATATCTCTTATTATGTCAGATTGGCTTACACTATACAGGTCTCAGCGGGTACGACTTCAATTGTTTACTTTTTCCAGATAAGAAAACCTTAGGCCTGAGTACGTAGGTTTTGCTACCCTAGCCAGTTTTACAAATAATTAATTGTTAATAGATGACCTGTGCTGCCCCGCAGCATTTAAACTATGCCATCGAATACACAATTTTTCTTTTTTAATTAAAATATAATCAAAATTTGATACCATTGATACCAGTAGTTTTTATCAATTACTAAGGTATCAAGATCAAGGCTGTAAAAGTAAGATTATTCTGGGGACTTGAACAACAATGTCAACATATCATTTGTACAGGTCAAGATTTGAATATTTTTACTTCTGATATTTATTTTTAAACTAATTACAGATTTGTTGTTTTCCTCAGGTGTTTTAGAAGAAAACGATATATTCCGTAATGCTCAAGCTGGAGTACTTATTTCCACTCAGAGCCATCCCATTCTGAGAAGAAACCGTATATTTGATGGTCTAGCGGCTGGAGTGGAAATTACTAACAATGCAACAGCGACTTTAGAAGACAACCAGATTTTTAACAACCGGTTCGGAGGTCTCTGTCTCGCAAGTGGCGTGCAACCTATTACAAGACGTGAGTGCTCCTATTGTCTTTTCTTTATATTAATAGGCAAGCATGATTCTTTTCCTCTTTTTTCCTCAGATTGTGGGGATCGTAGGAGAAATTGGCGCACGCCATTGGGTAGTGTCGTGTGGATTACCGCAAAATCCCTTTATATAATTCATATCGACCTCCAGGGCTACGCCTTACAGGCTTTCAGTGTTAATCTTACGAGGAAGGATAATTAATTGGATCACTAAGCAGTTTTTTTAATTTAAAAAAACAGAGGTTTCTATGGGAAAATATATTTCTAATTAATTTATTCAAATAAACAGAGTTTGGTTGGAATATCGACCAGTGGTGATCTCTTGTTTTATGTTATTATACTGTACTCTAAAACATGCACTGTATGAGCAACTTTTTTCCATCGCAGGATTTTTATTTTTGTTGTTGAGATTTTTGGCCAAGAGGATTTTTTTGATTGGATCTAGTCACAAAACTGGAAAAAACTGGTTTCCACGCTACAGCCCTTCAAAGTGACTATAGATTTCTTATAGATATTTTGTACAACTACTAAAATTTAACCAAAATTAGCTGACAACTCTAAAAATTAACCAACTTGTCAAATTTTCAACTTGTGGTTCAACAAATTTATACCACTGCATCACCCTTTGGCCTGGTAAGTGGGCGGAGTAAAGGAGCCCCTCTTGAATAGGTAATGTTTTTGGGCTTGGCACTTCAGCGTAAATGACTGCAACACAGAAGTAATAATATGATATTTTACAAGTTTACCAAGCAAGTGATTGGTCACGCTTATTCAATATGCATGCGTAGATGTGAGTTACTAAGGTTCTAAGTACGGTACGGTACTTTGATCATTTTTTAGAATGAGTCACTTTAATTAATTTTAAAATATCTTGTTTGAGATTTAAAAATATAATAATAGTAGTAGCAAATAAGTTAAATGCAGTATAATATTTATAATCTAATCTAAAATTGTATTCATTATTTCTTTTTCCTTGTCTGTAAAATAAAAAACATCTGAAATTCTAATTAATATTGCAAACTGACATTGCACATACATTAATATTGTAAGCCATTGTGATTTTGTATGTTAACACCAAAATATAGATTATATAGTTGTAGAAATAAGTTTTTATCTAAAATCAAATGTGACGAAAAAAGTCAAACTGTGTTTGGTGCTCTCTGTACATGACCAATCTTTCTGTCGCGGAAGATATTTCAGCAGCATTCTGGCACTTTCTACCACAGTTTCACTCTGTTGCCTATTGGTCTGCTATAGGGACTGTCAATTGCATCTCCATGCAAATTAATAGTTGTAAATTGATCGTAAACATTGGAGTAACGATCATTAGTGATTATGGCATAGGTTTAGTATTATAACCCATGACAGTACTAGAATTCAATAAACTCCAATAATTGTGTAATACCAATTGTAAATGCCAATCACAAAGTAAGTTAAAGAGATTTTCATTGGCAATTATTATATTGTATGGTTTCTGCCTTTGTATTAAGCAATTGTATGAAGTATTTAATTACAAATTACCATTGCATCATAGTAATAGTTGTGAATAGCAATAATAGTTTGTTTGATATTATATTATTATTATACTGTTTTTTATGTGTATTTTATTACATATATGCTTTTAGTTAACAAATGATAAATTTCAGTCTAGAAAATTGTTTAGGATTAAAAAAAATACTCTTTTAAATCATGTTAATTCATCTCATAAAAATATCAGAGCTAATCCAGTCCAATGCCTTGTTGCTCTAAATAATGCAGGGGAGTTAATTACTTCTACTCGCCATCTTAAAATACCGTCAACAAATTACATTTAAATTTTTTGCTACAAATTTATTTTCTAAATGAGGATATATCAAGTTTACTGATTTTAAGATGTTATTTATTTAGGTTTTTAGTTTTTGTTTCAATATCTTCCTAGGTATTGAAGATTATTCTTTTTTTTTTTGTATTACTCTTAAACTATAAAAACTAAATGAATTGTGATTGTTTTCCAGTAAATAAAATATTCAGCAATCAAGATGCTGTGGAGAAAGCGGTGCGGAACGGTCAGTGTCTATACAAGATATCGAGTTACACTTCGTTTCCAATGCACGACTTCTACCGCTGCCAGACCTGCAACACCACCGATCGCAACGCCATCTGTGTCAACTGCATCAAGACTTGCCACGCGGGCCATGATGTCGAGTTCATCAGGCATGACAGGTAAACAAAACATTACAGCCAGCCGGCCGAATGGTTTTGAACGGTTCTGCCATTCATTCAAACTGTGTTTTTATTCTTGTTAATCCCCATTTACCTTAAGCTATTGTTTGCTAAGCAAAGGATTCCTCATAGCTGCTTTTTACCCTATGATCCATCTCTTGTTAAGTGTAGGTTTTCATATTAGAAACAAAATAAACAATTTAAAATTAGGTTTTGTTAGTTTTTTTTTTATGAATGTAAATATATTAATTTTTTAACACACCCACCATCTCATGCTAAATGGGGTTTCATTCAGCACTCTGTTCAACTAACACTGACCATTTCAAATATCCTAATTACTTCGAATGTCAGGGGAGGTTGTAGCCTTCTGTTTCTTATGAATGGGTTGTATGGACATACCTGGGTGGGTTGTGCTACCAACACCAAAATTACTGCACAAAACTAGATTGTCCGATTCTCTGAACACTTAACAATTAACTAAATTGATATTCAAAGAAATTATCTGTCAAGTGACATTTGTCCACAGTTCTTGGGTTTAAGAACTTCAATCAAGGTATGGATTTTTGATGTTGTTTAAAACTCGACAATGAGGTTTTTCGGCAGTAGTCATAAACCTGCTGATTGAAACCCTATCATTTTGTTAAAAAAATGTTGTTAATCCATGTTTAATGTTAAAGAATAAAACAATTTCAAGTAAAAATTATGGAGACTTTTGCTGGAGATAATGTAATACAGTAGAGTTCCTCCTTTACGTTCCAATTGGGACCGAACAATGTTTGTTTTATTGAAAATTCGGAGTACAAATGAATGATGATTGATGTAGGTTCTTCTGTGACTGCGGCGCCGGGACGCTGAGTAACCAGTGCCAGTTGCAGGGGGAGCCGACCCAAGACACGGACACCCTCTACGACTCGGCCGCCCCCATGGAGTCCCACACACTCATGGTCAACTAGACCGTTCCGCCCCGGTGACTGCAAGGCAGCTCTCTCAACTTCCCCCCCCCCCTTAATTTATAATAATTGTATATTTCCCATGCCACAAAGTGGATTTGAGCACAACATCGCAGTAGATCGGTGATCCTTTGGTTTTTACTTTAATCACCTTTGTATTTTTTTATCATATAAATCAATACTTACGTAGAAGATTGGACTGGTGTATGTCAGAATGGCATGATCCCTGTTGATTACTGAATGCTAATAATCTACAGCGACGTTTATGTAAATACGATAATCACGTACCGTCATATTTAAATAAAATGTTAAGTTGTGTTTGTATGTGTATATTTAGATTGTATTAAATTTGTATTATATGTATTTCGATGTATTTGGCACAAACATTTCTGAAATCGGTGTGCCAACAGACCTTTTTTCTATTCGAGGGCCTATCTACTGACATGGGCTCCACAAGTGCCATAAATCGTATCATGGAGTTAAGCTCAATTTAAAATTTAAAATTGTCTAACCTTTATTCATTGCATTAGCTCAAATAAATCAATGAATTAGGAGCCTTTAATTAAAAATAATAACAGTACTTCCTTAAAATTATTCCTTATTCTGGGATTGCCCTTTTTTAGTTCTTAGTGTATACATCACAATAATTAAATATGAAATGTAGATGTGGATGTCTATTGACACGGTCTATTGTAACAGTAATATTTTTCTGTTATAGAATCAGTGATATGTTTAGTTTTTATTGTTATTTATTTGTGAATACAAATAAAAATGTTTTTTTATAAAGTTATTAATTTGTGAAACATCCTATTATTTAGGCCTAGATGTTAAATTGTTAAATGTAAAGAAGGAATATATTTTTTACAACTTATTTCATAAAATCAAATATTTTCTGTTGTTAAATGCAAGATTATTATTTGTACATTTGTGTATGTTGTTTAAAAGTACCAATCAGACTAAAACTATGGAATTTCAAGAAATAATATTATGTTAAGAGTGTGTGTGAGTAAAAAGTTTACTTTAAACCCTTTTTTATTCCGCTTTTCAAAAAATATTTTGTTAAGTTTTTTAAATTATTATTTTTTATGCTTAATTGACCATTATGTGAAGGTATTGCAATGGTGTTGATTTAAAATAAATGTGTTATCAAACTGAATCAATTTCAAGACATTGTTTGAATATTTTTTTGGCCCTGTTTAAATTAATGTTGTGTTGTAATAATAATTTTTTGGTTTTAAATAATAGGGTGGTTGAGAGTATAACCTCCATTTGTTAATGTCGTGAGAAGTAGAAAACCATAAATCTTTCAGCATTGTTCTCTTTGAGCACCGTTGTGTATTTCAAATCAGTAAGCCTAACTCCAAAACTGTTATGGTAATCAAACCATAATAGGTTTGGTGTTATGTTTTTAGACAGAATTTACCTCTAAATTGACAGAATTTTTATAGACATGTTTTGCAAAGTACAAAAATAACTAGGCAACCCCAAAATTATGGGTGGATGCATAACGGCTTAATACAAGCCAGCATAAGAAAATTGTGCTTATATTTATACTTCTAGACTAAATGCTTTCTTAGGAAAAGTGACTCAAAAGTTTTTTTATGAGTTAAAGCAGCTAAATAAACTACTTCATAAGTTACCCAAGAATACTTATAGAAATATTTTAAAAAAATCTATAACCTGATTGATCAGTAAGATTATAACTAAATATTTGATTCAGTGGGAAGCATGTTTTGTGGTGGATTGATTAATTTCTCTGTGAGTACCTGGTATTATAGCTTAGTTCCTTAGTTCAGTTTGTTTCAATGTTTTATTTGTGAAACTGTGATTCCTCTATATGTAAAACAGGACTAGTTTACAACAGAACACAATAATATGGTTTATGAAAGTGAGGGTGGGCTACCTGGCATATTTCCTCAGGTGATGTGACGTACAACCAGTATCAGCTTTAAAAAAAAAATGTTGAATGTGTAAAATTTGTTGAGAAATATTTTTTAAGATTTATAAAAATTATATTTATTTTTTTATTGGAACCATTCAATAGACAAACTTGGTATTATTTCCCCATTTCCTTCAGATTACTTTGTATCCTGGCAAGTTAGAGAATTATTTTGCAGGGTTTGACGAGTAATTGGTTTATAAAAGTTTATATTTGAATTGTGTAATGTGTTTCAACATTGAGAGAAAAAATAATTTTTTGGCAAATCTTTACTGGATGACCAAAATAAATATTCACTCTCTTGACATAGGAAAAAACGCAGTGGCACTACACATTGGTATTAAATACCAATTAGTTGCGCATATTTTATTGTTTAACCACAATGCTCGTAGTAATGTTCTAACTCATAAACCAGTATGCTACAAGTTTATCAGAATCTTGCATTTAGACATATCATATACTATTATTGAACTGCTTAATAATCCTGTTAAAATATTTTTATCTGATTTTTACAACAACAACATTTTTTATTGTTATTAATTGATTTTGTAAATATTTTATTGCTTTCTGTTAAAAAATAGACAACTCCATGGTGTTCCATTCTGTAATGTAAATCAACTTCTAGATTAGATAGAGTTAAGAAAAATGTACTTGTCAAAACTAATAGTATGGATGGCAAAAGAATAAATTTTAATTGTGGTATATTGTTAATGTAACCCTGCCAGTAAGGATAGTGCCCAAGTACTTGATAAAACTTGTAAATGAGTATTGTTTTTCAGTGATTTTTGTTATTGGTTTTTGTTAATTATTTTTCAAGCATTGTATCATAAATTTATCATATTCTTTTGATCTGTACATTGTGAAAGTTTTAAGAATAACACAATTTAGACTATTGGCATAATAAATTGAATTAATCTTAAACTTTGCTGCCTTTGATTGATTTCCTCCTAGTTGTTTTGTCAACAGTTTCTGTTTCCGCACCTACAACGTTTAACATAAGAACAAGACATTTATTTTCAGTAGTATAACAAGCTTCATTCAGTAAAATAGCCCAATATAGTCCAAATTTTAGGTGTGCGAATAGGGTTTTTCAACGCCGTTTGAGCCGAGCTTTTTTCTAACTATTACCTAATCTGAATAAGCCTATAATTTTACTTAAATTCTTCACTACACTCAGTTTTAGTAGTTAATTGATTAGTTGATCTGTACTATACAAATTAATACCAAACAATACTTTCATTAACAGTTACTTACCTTCCCAAGTTTTGAAGAAATATTTTAATTTGCGCTATGTATAATTAGTTTATGAATACTACATGTTCTGTTCGCCACACACCCCTCCTTTTAGTTTGAAACTGTTCAATAACTAAAAGAACCAAATGAGAAGAAGGAAATAATTTGTCATCATTCTGCACAAAATCGGCCTGTTTTTTGTTCTCTTAATTGTACAAAAAACATTTCTTTTTTGTCCTAGGTCTGAAAAATCAGCTGGAATATTTTTTAGGTCCTAGGACTGAAAAGTCAGCTGTTTGCTAAGTGTATTATTATTCATTTAATAATTTTGAGACGTAGAATTTTGAAATTCAAACGTTATCAAGAGTGTTGTTCAGGACCGGATTTACGTTTTCTTCACCCATGGGCATATAACAATCTGCCACCCCTTCACCCCCCCCCCCCCCACCCCCCACCGGCTCCCTTTGTACCCTCCAAGGAGCCACATTGAGAGTATTCTGGGCGCCTAACCAGAGTTACCAAAACGGTAACTGTCGTTTGCTAAACAATGCAAAATGCCTTGTTAGCAGACAAAGTTACCGTTTTGGTAACTCTGGTGAGGCGCCCGGAATACTACCATTGCGGTGACATTGCCTTTTTTTAAAGAAGGAATCTAACTTAAAAGTTTGGGAAGCACTTCATTATCCTTCTTCTTCTTCACTTCAGCTAATTTCCGGTATTCCGCGCCACTAAGTTTTTTTCGCCCATCCATTAGGCCTATGTTTTAAAAATATAACGAAAATTATTGCGTATATCAAATTGAAATGAAATCTCACACAAAACACAGCATTAAAGAGTTATGAGCAAATCCACAACACACAGTCGCACACGCACTACTGCATAACAAGCAAGCTGCAAGCGTACTCGTACAGGCTGTCAGTTCTAATGCGACAACGCCACATAACACTGACGAATGACGTTTGTACACTGACCGCCCAAGTGAAAGCGAAATGGCGACTTGGCGGGCTGGGCTGATAGAAATGTGCCGAAAAGAACAGAACAGTTTCATTGGAACAGTTACCCGTTTAAAACAGTTTCGTACCGGAACAGTATGGTGAATTAGCCTGTTCCAATCAACTCGGAGTTCGCGGCCCATAACACGCGTCTAAGCACTACACTATTCCCTCACACTCACATTCGAGTGTGAAGTGACATAGGACCTCCCAAGCTAGTTTCAAAGTTTGCCAAGTGTCTGAATGTGCAATGCTGAGGGCTGTAGTAACTGTAATCAAACCCGATTTTAATTATTTTTGAAGGTTGATATTTTATTATAACTGAAACTGAATTAAACATAAACTGTATTTCGTGGTTGTCATTAATAGGCTATTATCCAAATGAACTTTAACATCTCATTAATAAATGAATTAATATGTTATTGTAGAAAACGTTAAACGTTCATTGACGCGTTGTGTGAGAAATTAATAGAAAAAATTATTAGGTTAGAGAACATATTTCAGCAGGAACAGCGAAGTTGTTTGGTACTAGTAGGGTATTGCAATTGCTGTTGTAAACTATTCCGTAACAGGATAGATACGCAACAGCATCATGGGAGTCGCCAGACTCGCAGAACAGTATCATGGGATGTTGCGGGTCAGGTTGTTCCAAACTGTTCCGCCGGAACAGGTATATGAGACTAGTGTCTGCGCTGAACAGCCCATGCGGAACTGTTCCACTAAATAGGCTAGTACGGCACATCTCTATGGGCTGATGACGACGAGGAATACGAATACGGCTCCCCCCTCCCTCACCTCGCCCCACCACTACCACATCGTCTGCCGCGTGCAAATAAATAGAGGCTCGTCCACGCATCCGCAATCCGCGCAGACTGCAGTCAGCCCTTTGCCGCCTCACCACGATACGGCTAAGTTGCCTGCGACCATGACGATGACAACGCGCCGTGCATAGATATCAAATTTTATTTTCTCCAAAATTTTGCCGCCCTGGGCATGTGCCCATGCGGTGAATCCGGCCCTGGTGTTGTTGGTAAATAACATAAAATATAAACACTGCACCACTACCTACTTACTTTGTAAATATAACCTCAAAAATACAACTTTATAGTTAGTATTTTTAACAATTAAAAAAGTATAATTCCACATTATGATGAAAACCGTTGTTCATCACTCGGAGCAAAAGTGTCTTTTTCATGCAATCGTTTTTAAAAACTTGGCTGTTCTCGTTCTCAAAACACGATTGCGCACCAAAAAGAGGCTTTTGCTCCTAGTGATGAAAACTACTATTTTACTTTGGGTACATTGTTAATTATTTTCTCCCCCTCTACCATAGTATACGGAGAAAGTTTCATCGAAATTTTTGAATTTGAGTTGTGGATGGATTTATCCATTGTGGTGACCCCTGAGTCCAAAAAAGTGGTTATCGGAGTGATGTATGTGTGTCTGGATGTTTACAGAGCTAGAGAATGCCCCAATGGACCGATTTTTATGAAATTTGGTATGTGAGTCCAAATCCACTACAATTCCAGACGTTTTATCCATATTTTTTGTTTTCAAGGGTAGTTTTCCCCTAAAAACCCAAAAAAATATGAAAAATCAAAATTTCTCTAAAACGTCTCTAACGATTTTGATTAAAATTTTAAGGTATATTAAAATTAAAAAGCTAAATAAAATGACACCACCCCCATCTACGAGAAAATTCGCATTCAAAAGTTATAGAGCTTAAAATTTTTAGAAAATATTTTTTTCTAGAAAATTGTTAATTTTAAATAAATTTTACTAATCAATGTCAAAACGAGCTCAAAAACTAAATAATCCAGTATCTATATAATAATAGGCAAGCATGTTTCTTTTCCTCCTTTTTTTCTCAGCTTGTGTACATGTCGTAGGAGAAATCTACGCACACCGTTAGAAAGGTATGCTCCTGTAGATGAGCAGAATCACATTAATTCACATCGGTCCTCAGGGTTACGCCCAACAGGCTTTCAAAGTTGCAATGCTAATCTTACGGGAGAAAGAATGATTGAATCACTATAGATAGCTTTTGTGATAATTGAGTCCAGATCAACTGAAATTTTGGTCGAATTTCTGCGAGGAGGTGATCTCTAGTTGTAAACTATTTCTCTATGTCAAGTGGTTGTGGAGAAAATTCACTTTTTCTTTCAGCGGTAAACGCAGTATGTTGTTAAAAGTCATAGACGCTCGTGTACAGTCAAACTCCTGCTGCTCAGCTGGTAGCTATCCGACTGAGCCATCAAGACATTAATGTTTGAAAACGTTTAACACCTTATTATTATTGGGAGAAAGTTTGTGCCAGTTATCTCATACAGTTTATTTTGTTGGAATTTACTTGTGAGTGGAGTTAATATTTTGTTTAGATAATACCATTTTAGTTTTTATTTTATAATCCAGGATGTTATGATACCAACATGTCCTATCATGATGTAGAATTAATTTTAAAGTGTATGCAGGGCCTGCGCTAACACTTTTTTTGCCATAGGCAAAGGTTACATTTGCCAGCCCTGCACCCCCCCCCCCCCCCTTAACCCCATCACAAACTTACCCATACCCATACCCTCGTTAAAATATCTTAAAAAATTATCACTCCACTGCATATACAACGGTGGTTTTGTGTGAGATAATATTATTGGTCTATGCTATTTTTGACATTCACAGTTACTACGTTAATCAACAATGAAATCATAAAACTAAGTGACTAGAAAGGGACTTAGACAGACTCAGTGCCTTCGCACTTAGTGCTGTCTCGGAGTAGCCGCAGTGTGTTTGCCACTGCAAGTAGCATGCAGTACTGAGCGAGAACTGACCTGCGGAATTAATCAGGCTGGGGGCACATGGCACGGCGAAAAATGTTTGAATGTAGAGAATCATTGGAGTAAATGGGCAGCACACACGGCGCGCCAGCACAGCGGGAAAACCGTACAGCGGTTTACCGTGTATCCTCTATTTTGCCGTACGGCAGCTTCACTGTGCCTTTGGTAGTGGGGCATTGCACTATATCGAGCAGGACACAAGACATGGCAAAACTGCTATGCCGTGGTCCTCGATCCTCCTATAGTGTGAAATTATAAGTCAGTATTGTTAATAATTTCAAAACTTATTGAATATCTATACTTATTTAATACGCTAAGGGTTTTTTTGTCTTGAGAACTCCTCCTACAATTTTCAACCGATTTTCAAGTTTTTGGTGTCGTTGGATAGGGCTTGGTCTGTAGTTGTTTCCGCCAAAAACTGATGAGAATCGGACTGAAAATAAAGGTGCTATCCACCATTGAAATCACGAAATTTCCCATTTAAATAACATTGGGATTTAATAAAGCATTTTAAACATGTGTTAATAATCAGCTGTAAATACGTGTTGTTTTGGTGATTACAGATACTCACAATATTGGATTGGTCGGATGTCATTGATTTAGAGCTAAAAGTAACATTTGTATTGTATTAAAATAAATTGCTCGATTTCGAGCAACACGTATACTAGTTATAGTTTAAATGTATAATAAAAAACTCGCCTGCGGCTCGATGGGGGCTCCGCCCCCATGCCCCCCTTAGGGGTTGTCCGAAATTCGTAAATTACTAAAAAGTCGAGTTGAAGCAGGTTAGTTCCACCAAAAAACTGGTCCACCAAGACAGTAAGAATGCCGGCTAGTAAGCACTACATATTATCAACAATAACAAATAACCCCCGTTGCAGCAGACCTGCGTACTCAGCAAATTTCCAAAGGAATTTAAGATTTCGTATTTTCCCCATAGTTACTATAGGAATGTGTATGTTGGTTTATTGCCATGGGATGTTGTTAAAAAATGTTTGTTGTCAGGTAGAGTGATGGTTGAGTAAGGTATAAATCTAATTGTATCATATTCGGAACTTTTTAATATTCCCAATAAACCCCATGGGGGTGAGTATGTAGGTTTGCCGCCACATGGGTGTTCTAATCAAATATCAGTTAACCCTACCTAGTGAATGTACATACTAAATGTTGCTAAGTTATGTCAATAAATATGCGAGACGGACTCATGAAAATAGACCTGGTCTTACACCTTCATACCAAATTTCATCAAAATCGGACAGTACTACGGACATTCACATATATGAAAATTAACGAATTGTTTTTTTTTCTGGTCACCTCAAAATGAAAAAGTAAAGTGGTCCCGGGCTTAGGTCTCAACATGGCTACTACCGTAATAGCGTATTCTCTATAGGGAAATTCGCTAAAAGCTTTGAAAATCGCCAATAGCTAGTTTTTAGAACCACTCCCTCGTTCCTCTTAATTCGTAAAATTGAGAGAGTTGTAAAATCATAATCAACCACACAAATATTCTAGGTATTATGCTGGATGGAGGCTCTACCCCCTTGCCCCATAATTAGTTGCCCCTATTCATATATTGCTGTAAAAATCGCAAGCACTGAACAGGCTAGTTGAGGCTTTCGCTTCCATACCCCCTTTTTGTGTTCACCGTATTAGTTTGTAGTTTACCAAGTCTCAAACGTTTAAGATTTCCCCATAATATTTATAATTCAAATTATTATGGATTTAAAAAGCAACTATACTGTAGTAAACGAATCGTAGGGGGATTTGAAGCAATTCCTTGCCTCACCCTCCTATCACAAAAAGGGTGAAATAAACTTAATAAAATATATGACAATGTAGAATGAATAACTTAAATAAAATATTTCAAAAGATCAATGAGGAAATAAATAATTTTACAGAAACAAAAACAGGTAAACATGAAAAACGGTTTGGTACCCGCCAAAGCCCCTATTATTCACACACAAAAATATTCGTTAGGAAATAAAAATGGACGTTATGAAATAATAATTTATTATATAGTTATTCTAGTCACTTCCCTTAAATTCCGTTGAAGTTTCAGGGATATTTTACAAGTTCAGTCAATGCAAAATTCGTACCTCAAATACAATATAACTGTAGTTGGCTCTACTAACAAGTTATATGAAATTCAGTGCTAATAAAAGTTGCAAATCTGTCTTAAAACAACGATTTGAGATACAATAAAGAGTGAAAGGTCTAAAAGTTAGATTTATGTCACTAATACACAAACAATCTATACTTTAACAGTATATGTAATGTAACAGAAAAATCCGTTCATATTCAACAGATAAGAGAGAAACACATAAATTTAGCTGGCAATAATTATAATTTTATTAAGTTCAATTTTTCCGAGTGGTTAACTTTTAAATATAGTGAATTTCCTTCAATATCACTGTCAAGCTAAATAAATACGAAAATTCAAGCTTATGGGGAAGCAAGATGCAAAATCAGCTACATAATAAAATCAGCTAAAGTTAATGGAATGTTTTGCAGTAGATCTATAAAAACAATAAAAAAACTTTATATCAGGAAAAAGGTTCCCTACTTCAAGCTCTGTTCAAAGTTTTAAGAGTGTTAAACTTCTAAATATAGTGGATTTTGTGTTAGTTAATACTAAACTTCAAGATCTCAATACAATATTACTGTAGTTACTGACTAAAGTATGGTAAATATTAACTAAACATAGAGAATTTACCTCAAATAGTCGGAAACCAAAGTTTTTGGTAAGTTAGGAACAAACAATGTAAAACATAACTAAGTAACAAGCAATGAAAAACAATCAGTTGCCTAACAATCAATTTTAAAACAATCAGTTCCACCTATTAGGTAAAATAAAAAGACATAATATTGGCAATCATCACAGTTATTGTTTATGTTTGATACTTTTATTGGTATCGGTGCTGTCCAAGATGTGTGCGTGCACAATTTTAAGGATCTAAAAACTATTACTGTACTTATGAAAAAAATTACGTCTATATACATGTGGTAAACCCCTCACATAAATAAATAAGTAAACTTCAAAAACATACTGGAGGGTTAAGGATCAACATAACGTTAAATTAAACACACAATATTTACTGGCATTAATTATGAATTACTACTTTAAGCTCTATGTATCGGCTTAGGTATATTAGAAACAAAGTTGTAGTAAAATGAAATATGTTCGCTAAGGCTCCTTTTATTCACCCGCGGCATGTCGCAGCGGGCTGTCGCAGCGATTTTATAAGTGCATTGATTTAAATAGGGACGTTTATTCAGAAATGAGCGGTCTCAGAAGTAGCGATGTGTCGCGGCGTTTTGTAAATTCTGTCGCGTGCACTTAGAAATCGCTGGCGACGAGCGGTTTCTATATGCATTGGTTTGTATTGGGCCGTTTATTCAAAGCGGCAGCCCGCGTTCACTCTCGCAGTGCTGCCAACCCAAGCGGCCTCGAACATCACAACACGTGCTTGCCTTTCTGTCTGAGCGACTACCAAATGTAGTTGGCAGCACTGTTACCCCTTCCACACGACAGCGGTCAACAGCAGCGACTTGTCGCGTGAAAATTTGGCACAGCGATCTGCCGCAGCGACAGCCCGCTGCGACATGCCGCGGTGAATAAAAGGAGCCTAAGATATTTGATGGGCGCAACCGATTTCTGGCTAGGGCAGAAAAATCAAATTAATTTCACATTCCTTGTAGAACTACGTGGTCGCTACATCTAAAATTAAGAAAAACCAACTGTAAACAATGACTTGTCAAATGAGATGCAGCAATATGTTGAAATATTAGTTTTCAATATTACCTAAATTAGGTACTATAACGTTATTTCATAAATTTGCCTTGGGAAAACTGGGCAAGACACGATGAAAATCTCAATTGTATATATGTAGAACTTGATTTTATTTCATATTGGGCTGAGTCCCTGGGAACCATACGTTTCCTTAAAACTTAGTAGAGCCTAGTTAAATTTGTTCAATAATATAAGTACGAGAACTAAACCTGTTAAGTGATCTACGTTACCACGGATGTACTACATTACCCCTTAATCTGCCTTACCGACACTACGAATTTCTGATACCCCAATGAGTTACACATGCGGGAGTATATAATTTAGATTAAGAAAAGTATTTCACCCAAATATCTCCAGTTTACGAGAAAACTTTGATGGGTTTATAATTGATCTTAATGAAAAGGCCGACTTACCTGAGGTAATAATTTTAACTGAGATATGGATACACAGTTATGAGTTAGATATGTATAAAATTTTAGGTTACAACCAATATGCACACTGTAATGACAACTATAGATCAGGCGGAGTGATTGTTTATGTTAGTGAGAGGTACGTGGTGGGGCAGTCGATTGTTGACATACAGTCAGCTGATGCGCTCAAGGTCACTGTTAGTCTAGGGCCAGGCCAAGGTTATCGTTAACAATTGTAGGGATTTACAGATTACACTCTCAAACTGTTACATCCTTTTAGATGATTTGAATGATATGATTTGAATGATATATTATCAGGGCTACCAGATATGAATTTAATTGTTGTAGGTGACATGAATCTTTGTATTCTCAAGCAATCACACCATGTACATAGTTATTTAACAATAATGGCCAGTAACGGACTTGAACAGTTGATCAATTCGCCAACTAGAGGCAATAGTTGTTTAGACCATGTATTTTTTAGATCCAGATATATTTTTGAGTATTTAGCTAAGGTTTGTGAGTCTTGTAAAAGTGATCACGATGCAGTTATGTGTGAATTGTCCATTCCTGTGTCGCCACACAACAATAATCGTAGTACTGTTAAAGAATCTCTTCCAAAAATAGATTTCAATAAACTTTCCATCCTTTTGCAAGACACTGACTGGTCCTTGGTGTATAATGAACTAGATGTTAATCGTGGTTTTAATTTATTTATTAACATTTTGAGGCAATCATTAGACTCTTCAAAATTTATAAAATCACAAGTGTAAACGACAAAAATTTGAAATTTACTATACTCAAGGTAAAAGGAAGGCCAAATGACAAAAAGCTACAGCATTTTTTCTGTAGCTCCTCTGATAAATTGAAAAGAGATATGCAGTTGCAAAAGGAAAATTACTACCAAAGTTTATTCGAACAAAATAAAACAGATGCAAAAAGCAGTGGAAAACTATTAATAATATTCTTGGTACTCATAGGAAAAAACCTGAAGTACCAGGAGTACATTCTAATAGGGACGTTTTAATTACTGAAGAATGTGACATTGCTTTTGAATTTAATAATTTTTTTGTTAATGTTATCAATGATCTGATGAAGGATTCAGAATCCTTTGATGGGACTGATTTAATAGATTATAATAATTTTTTCCCTTCTTCGGTATCAAACAAGACCTTTTTCTGTTATCCAACGTGTTCTGATGAGGTGCAAAATATCATAAATAAGTTATCAAGCAATAAATCTCCTGGAATAGACGGTATATCAGCAATCATCGTTAAGAGAATAGGAACTTTAATATCACCTGTATTATCACATTTAATAAATTTGAGTTTTGAATCTGGTAAATTTCCTGAACCTCTAAAGGTTGCTCTAGTCATTCCACTACATAAAAAGATAATGTGTCTGATTTAAATAACTATTGTCCAATATCCCACTTGTCTGTCTTCTCAAAAATTTTTGAAAAAATAATGAAAACTAGGCTTTTAAAATTTTTAAACTCAAACAATTTTTTCAGTAATAATCAGTTTGGATTTATGGAAGGCAAATCAACTGAAGATGTACTTTTACACCTCTGTGCTTTAGTTTTTGAAGGGTTAAATAAAAATGAATATGTAAGTGGGATCTTTATTTACATTACTAAAGCTTGATTTGATTCATTCAATCACAATTTGCTGTGTGAAACTTTGAATATCTCCGGGGTTAGTGGCGTTCCTCTAGAATGGTTCAAAAGTTATCTGAATAACCGTTGCCAATGTGTTAAGTTTCGCGATAGTGTCAGTGGTACCCTTAAGGTTAACCATGGGGTTCCACAGGGTTCTGTTTTGGGTCCCATCTTGTTCTTAATTCACATCATTAGTCTTTGCAACGGGCGGTTTCGTGGGAATGTATCTTGTTTTGCAGATGATACGGCAATTTGTTACAGTGAAAAAAATCCAGATGTCCTTTACTCAAACATGCAAAAAGACCTTGATGCTTTAAAGCTTTGGTTTGTTAAAAATAAAATGGTCCTAAGTAAAAAGACGAAATTTTTATCTTTTTCATAAAGGGATAGACTCACTAAAACCAAAAATATTTCCTTTAAATGTAAAGCTTGTCTATCTTCTCAAAACACATGTGTGAACTGTATAAAAATTGAACAGGTAAAATCCATAAAATATTTTGGGATTCTCTTAGATGAAAGGCTCAATTAGAAAGAACATGTTTCAAAAATTAAATGCTCTTTGTATGCAGTTCTGAGAATTTTCTGAGAAAATTTTACCTTTTAAAGTTTTTGTGCCCTTTGTCAGTCTTGAGAACGGTGTATTTTTCCCTTGTAAACTCAAAATTACAATATGGCTTATCTCAAATCAAAAAAGTAACATGGTCCTGGGCTTAGGTCTTACCATGATACCTACGGTAATAGCTCACTCCTATTTGAAAATTCGCTAAAATCAAAAGGTATGCTTTAAATACAATTTATTCATAACCATCAATATGACAAATGGCGATGAAAGTTTTAACAATGCTCGTATGAGAAGTAAATCCTAGGTTCCCAGTTCGCCTAAACGGTGCGCCGGCCCTGAGTGTATGATTTAATGCTCAATCAATTTTAGATGAAAAATTTTTCTTGTACGGACTAACAATTAAAGCAATAATTTAACGTTTTTTTACATGAATTTGATATATTACTTACTTATAAAACCAAATATTTTGTTTATTAAACAATAAACACGGGGGTATATAACTGTTATAACAAGTAACATGGGGGTATTACTTTATCTTAAAATTTGTTCATATGGTTGCGGGGACCTTTACATAAATAGGGGTGCCAAATTCAGATTTCCCATGTACCAAACACCTCCTAGGACCGGCCCGATACTACTCTGTTAAAGAATACGAGGAGGGACGAGGGCAACCTTATCACTGATGAAGAAAAATAATGATGACATGACTGTACTTAACCCTTAAGTACTCGCGAGGGGTGTCCCATTTCCGCTATGGGTCCGGTGCATTGGGGTGACATGAGACCCCCCTGCATGAACTAGTATTCTGTCATCTGCCTTTATTTGGCAAGTGTTTAGTTATTATGGTAATTTAAAAACTGATTTTTCTGAAGTTTGTTTAGTTTGGTTAAAATCAACAACTGCTCTGTGTAAAATGTAAATACAAATGTGTCTGAGTGAATCACAATGACATGTGCCAAGAGTGTTTTTAGCCATAGTAAGTACTATTAGTACCTACTGTCGATGGTCAGTTATCACCCTTATTTCTTACTAGTACTGTATATGAAAAAAACTCATCACTAAAAAAGTAGGATTTAGTTCACAACACCATTGAATATTCAGGATACAATGAAATAAAACAATTAATTGGTTTATAACAATTTTTAATTTATTATTATCGATATACACAGAGATAAATACTTAACATGTGTAATATGACACTGCTTCTACAGAATCTATAGTGAGTGGCAAATGTTCAGCAATCGATATTGAAATATATTATGACAAACCCTTAATACAAAATACCAATATATTAAATTTATAACAGTCGGCAAGTCACGTAAATCTGCTTACATAAAATATTTAAATGATTTAAAAACAGAAGAGAACTGAAAAAAAGAAGAAAAACATGTATATACCTTCTAACACCACGTAAGAAATTTACTGTTTGTTATTCAATAAACCCTCATGCACTAAATATTCCTCTTCTTAGTTTTCAATAAAAATCTTATTTGCAATAAAAAAATAGATTTATAGTGCAAAAATTTACAAATTTTGTTTTAAGTATAGTTGGCAAAAAAATAATACAGCAATATTCTAAAAATACAAAAAAGAAAGAAAAAAACACGTTCATCCTAGAATTATACTATTTTGAACATATTTAACAGACAATAATAAAATACAATCATTCACAAAAAAAATATTAAACCATAAACCTCTTAACAAAAAAATCCCCACATCACGTTGTTCATCTTCATTAAAAATCATCCTTATTATTAATTATCACACTAGTAATCTACCTTCGATCACAGTGGATATTGTTTATTATAATGTAGGTTGAGATAAAATTCAGATTAATTCATCAAAAGACTTGAAACTACGGTATTCATGTTTTAACACTGAAAATAAAGAACTATGATTTTGCAAAAGTCATTCAAGTTTATCCTACCTAGAGCTTAGTACTCCTAAAAAGAGATCAATTATATTGATCTATTAAAACTCACCAAATTCATGAAGGCCTATAGATGTCAATATTTTCTTTTTCTTGAGACCGGTTTCAAATCAATTACGATTCATCATCAGTCTTAGCGCACATTAGTGGTTGAGTAGATCTACAGGTTTAGTACAGTACAGACCAAAAATGACATGTGCGGAAGTCAACATGGGAATATTAAATGTAAATTTGTTAAGTGTTAAATGTGCTTTGTTTCGTGTTTGTTTATTTATTTTAAATGTGAACTGTAAAAATTTTTAACTGTTGACAACCACTAATGTGCGCTAAGACTGATGATGAATCGTAATTGATTTGAAACCGGTCTCAAGAAAAAGAAAATATTGACATCTATAGGCCTTTATCAATTTGGTGAGTTTTAATAGATAAATACAGGTGTCAAGGCTCAGCTACACTGTTGAATTATATTGAATTAAAAAACAAGTTCTTCTGAAGTGACACAATCTGTTGTTAAGAATATAATTAACGTGGGATTATTGGATACACGTAGATAATAAATACAACACTACTTATAACATAAATCAGGTAATATTCAAAGGAGATTACAATAACTAAGAACAACAAATGTATCTAAAACACTTTATATGATAAGAATTTATTCAATAATTATAAAACAATACAACATGAGCCAAAAATAACTTATGGCCAAACTTACTTTAAAACATTACAAAGTGGACATGAAACTTCTTTTCCTTTATCATTCTCACTCACACTATTTTAAATGCTTTTATTAACTTGTTTTCTCTAAGCTTTCAACCTGCGTTCATCGAACTACTATCACAAACAAATACAAACATATTCAAAATTTGAGTTACTTTAGATAGTTCCAAGACTTGAAAAAGCTATGGTATCCTTAATAGATATAAATGTTTCAATAGATATATTACATTAATGATACACACTTAATAAAGGCAAAGTGGCGTATTATTAGGAAGCGTATCTGGAATACTTGGGAGGAGTTCTCCAGACAGCACTGGACGTACGGATCCGTCTCTTGATTTGAGTGCCAGCAAACATCTGATTGATATCCGGGCATGGATCACACTCCATAAACATGTCCCACAACTTCTTGGGGATATACTTGTTGACAACTAGAAGTCTTTCACGATTCTTGGCTGAAAAATAACATACAACTTGTTGAGTAATACATTGGGTTGAGCAATCTATAAAGACACGAAGGTAGTTGGTTTATGGATTGCCAAGTTTAAAACAAAATGTAAATAATAGTGTCCAGAGCTGTTTATGAATAGTTAATCAAAACACATTTTTTTATTGCATATGGGCTTGGTTACCCGAGTTTATGTATGACAGCTGCAGCCACAGAATCAGGAGGGTGAATCATTTGCACTGTTGCCATATTGTCAGTAGTTATTTTGAAAGATATTCATTTACAGTAATCAGATGTTTATTATTTATGTTATTGTTTTGTCTGTTTTATGGCTTTCTAAGAGTTCCAGGGGACCGAGCTTATGCTTTTAAATTATTAAGCATCACTTTCCTTTCTCAGACAAAGCTTATTCCCTCCACTCACTCGTCTTCTTCCTTTTTATGACGAGCTCATTTACTTGACACACATTATTATAAATTTGTTGAACCACAGGTTAAAGATGTAACATATTGGTATGGTATTCAAGATACGGTATAGTATTATAAATATCAGCTATTTTTTGCTACAAAAAGGATAACATGGAAACTTTGAAGGGCTCTAGGATGAAAACCAGATTTTTTCAGCCTAAGGGACCAGTTCCAATGGATTTCTCTTGGCCATAACCCCCATTTTCAACAAAAATTTAAAAAGTCCTTGTACAGAAAAATTTTTTACAAGTCCAAACATTGCTTGATTTAGAGTGTAAAATAAAATAAATGGCATCTTTGATAATTAGTTTTTATAGATTGGCGGCTCAATACATGTCTCTAGACAAGGCTTGACACTCATTATTTCCAGTTGTGCGCCAAACTATGCAATTTTTGACAATCCCTTGCATTTCTTGGTCTCATCAGCAATGTCTCATTAGCACTCAACCACCTGATTTGTAGCCACAACAATTGAATGTGGAAATAAAGTTGTTTCAATAGAGGATGAATGTTGTGCATTCTTTTGCCAATACTGGTGTTAAAAATGTTAAGTATGTGTAAATGTTTTTGTGTCCGTGTTGTCCAATCTTTAATGACTTCCAAATCCATGATCCGAATGAAATCTTGACCATGTAACACCCGATAAATATCCTCAACGGATTGAAACTGCGGTAGTGTTCAACTATGATACGATCAAACCAAATTTGAAATATTTAAACCATTTATAGAAGAACCTCGCTACCGCGAACCTCAGTAGCACAATTACCTTTTATAACCAGTCACATTTTCTGGTTCCTGTGGATTTCCCATAATACTCAATGTTAATAATTCCTCTATAGCACAACTACCTTTCATTAAAAACCTTGACAGCACAAATTTCTGTCTGTTTATAGTACCATATATTCAACCTCCATTTAATTCGTTATTCAAAAATGTCAGAGCATGATTTCATACTCAGTAAAGCTAAAATTTTAATAAATAAACCTTTATAACATGACTCTAACTTAAATATCACAAAATAGCGTTGCAAAGCTTTTTTATCAGGGTCAAACTTTCCTATGCATATGTTTCCACGGTCTAGAAGGATATCTTGAAGTAAACAATGTCTTCATGCTCCCTAAGGTCTAAACAGGAAAACCATTCTCCGTCCTCATTACCAGACACAGTGCAAATATTTGGGAGCAAACAATCAGTAGGGTACCATGTGTAAAATACACTCTAACCTACAAATACTTATTAGGCCGGTTAAAAAATGTGGAGTTTTTATTACTGAGTTAACTTTTTTATTTCTAATTTCAACCCTTGTCATCGTGTATTTTATACGTTGTGTCGGTAAATTAAATTTTTTTTCAGTACAGTATATAATTTTATTGAAAATTTAGTATTAAATAGAGTTTAACAATATGTTTTTACACTTCTGTGTTTTAACTGAATTCTGTGTACAGTGTCAGAACAAACATTATGTTTTATTTCAACAATGAGTATTTTTATTATAAGGCTGATTACAGTCTTTTCCTTTTAGGTTTATATATATCTGTAAGTCGCCCTACATAAGTTGAGGAATGGCCAAAAATAGTTGGAATGGGCGAGGGGTGGAGAGGGAATACTTTTCCAATAAAATCGAGCTTACTTTACATGCTAATTTTCATGGAACAGCTGATTATCCAATAATTTTAACTAAATAGTAGTCCAAATCAAGTTACAAGGCGAGGCTTATAGCAAGTTTTAGTTAAAATTGCACTTGCCTTAGATAGCCTCTATCTCGATAGCCAGAGTAAAATGTCCATGAAGGCAAGACCCTCAACTGATGTGCATCAAGATAACACAAATAATATGTAGAACCTCATGAGAATTGTCTAAGCAAAGTTCTACTATATTTGACTGAAGTGATGCTCATATCATAAAATCTTAACATAAAACAAATATATTCAAATCTTGTAAAATGGAAGTTTAACCTTGCCAGTAGAGGTGTGCGGATATCCGGAAAACCGGATCGGATTCGGATCGGATTCGGATATCCGATCCGATCCGAATGTACAACAGGCGTCGGATACGATCCGAAAAATATCCGATTTTTTTCGGATAGATAGTATATATGAGCATAAAATCCTTTAAACCCCCCAAAAACTACATTTGGAATGATATTGACGATCGCTTTCGTTCGAGGTATGAATACAATGTTGGATTAAAACACGACTCAATAAATTATTATCATCTCTTTCGAAAACTTGAAAATTGAAGACAGTCATCAACACTAGTATTGACACTCCAGGTATTAGGGTGTCCCCAAGATATAGCGCACTCAAGGCAATGGTTGTCAAAACAAATCTGATACATTAGCGCCTCAAGCGGATGGAGTAAAACAACTCATTCTAACAGGGGTCGTGATTGGCTGTAGAGTTAGGTTCCGATTCCAATCACAACGCGCGCTAGTGAACCCTCGCTAGCACTCCACAGCCACCGATTTGGAATTAACTGGTATGGGGGAACACCAGAATTGACCGAGTGTCACGATTTTAGTCTGTGGTTATTTGATTCTGTTGTCCTGCGCAGTAGACGACGGTGTTTCCAAGTACACGATAATACTGTGATACTTAGTTATTTTACTCATTTTCCGACGTCACACTGATTTTCCTCCCAAAGATTTGCCGTTATTTTTCAAGATAATTAGTGATAGTCTTGGAAAATGATTGATTTTGCGTGCCTAAAATATTGCAAAATCAAATAATTCCCGACATCAATCACTAACTACATTGATAGACACGACATTTTTGTGGCGTGCAATAATTTATTATCGTGTGGTACGATGTTTTGAAGTCTGGGAATACTGCTACAGCCGACAGCCGGGGCCTACGAAAACTAACCAAGTTTTTTTCGTAGTTAGTTTTCGTAGGCCCCGCGACAGCGTACGAGATAAAATTTGAATTGAAGTTACGAACTTTAAAATGTGATCAACTTAATTTTCTAGAATCGGATAGGCTAGTTGTTAACTACTCAGTTATGGGGAGCCAAGAAGGAAAAGGAGTTTGATTTGGAAATCTTTTGAGAAAAACCAAGAACAGGCGGAATGCCTATTGTGCAAGCTGGTTCTAAAGGTAAGGGTAGGGTAACTAAGACATCAGAAAATGTTCTTTGTAGAAAAATAAAATAATGTCGTTTTATTATTACTGAAATTGAGACTTGTGACTTGCTTCCTCTTCATAAATTCTTTGAGATAGGAAAGTTTTTATTTTAACTGAGCTCATTGTAATAGGCCTAAAACAAATTGGGATGTATGTTTAAAACCTAAAGTGTTAAAAGTATTACATGTTACTGCATTATTGAACTGCATTATTGAATTGAAGTAAGCTTAGCAATCTACTTTTAAACATCAAACAAGACTGTAGCCTTCATGAAGGTGTAGGCCTAGGCTACTGTTAAACAGTAATGTCATCACAGTGACTCAAAGATATCAAAACTTGCATATAGCCTAGGCCTAATGAATGTTACAAGTTAATAGACCTTTTTTGGTCATAACCCTAAGTTATTGCTCAAAATATTACTATCAATGTAGTATTCAAACAAAAAATGAGAGTGGAAATTAGGCCTACCTAATTCTGAGAGAGAGAAATTTATCTAGGTTCTAAGCAAATTTGTAAAAAAATAATGAAAAAGATTTTCTCACCAAAAACAAATAGTTACAAATGTAGCCTATTGATTGACTGACTTTAGAGCTAAACAATAGGCCTACCTTAAGTTAAAACTCGGTTTGATACCGATAGCCTTGTAGTGAATTTATTTTGGATGAGACCTACTGTAGCTAGTAGAATATATGAAACTATATTATATAGGCTATAATATATTATAATAGGCCTATAATACACAAAATCATACAAATATGAAATGGTATCATACTTAAACTTAGGCCTTACAACTCAAGGACAACATCAAACATGCACACTAAAAACACAATAAAATTCTGTGTACATAAGTGTAAAGTATTTGTCCAAAATGTAAATTATAAATCTAGTTTTGAACAAATACTTAGGCCTAACAAAACAAAAAAATCAATATATGCCTACATTTCTATATTAAACAAAAATAAAATTAACATTTTTCATGCATTCCTAGGAATAAAGTGCTAGGATTTTACTGTTAATTAATTTGTATTTTAATTCTGAGTAATATAACAGTTTACTCTGTCCGTGCGAGTATCCGAATCCGAATAAAATCCGATCCAAACCCCTTACTATCCGATCCGAATCCGATCCGAAATTAAACTATCCGATCCGAATCCGATCCGAAGTCAAATTTCACTATCCGCACACCTCTACTTGCCAGTATTAACAATACTATGTTTCTGTCTCCTGAGTTTAAATAGGAGCAATTAATTTAACTTACAATTTAATGATTTGGCTTGTTATAAGTAAGGTGATTCAGACATTAAATCACATCAGATTCAACATGTCACGATTATCTCTGACCGACAGAGAGTGAGTTACTCACATTGGGCCCAGGCTGGAATCACTTTCTTCGGCTGACACTCGTCGTCGCTCGAATCTCCGCTGTGAGCGTCATCGATGCCGTAGTCATCTTCAGTCTTGGGCTGGAGAAGCGGGCGGTCTTCTCGGGCTGGGGTTATCTCGTAGCAGTTGGAAGGCTCAGTGTTATTTGTTTTTTCAGAGGGCGTCATACCCTGATGAAAGAAATAAATCCTTATTTTAGATCAAGTGTAATGACACATCATAATTTAAATAAAATAAATCCAAAATAACTAAATATACAGATTTTATGATTCTTTATCATTGTGGTCTTCCCTGAGTGCAAATACGAGATGAACTACTAAATTTATATTGATAATTTATTAAGTATTTACAGGATTATTTAATAATTAACATTTGAACTATTTATGTATTAGTAAAAATAGTTTTCCAAAGAAAATTAAATACACTGATGATTCTAAATTTTTTTTTATTAACGATCAGTAAACAAGAGACACATTTTACAGTCAATGGTGTAGTTGTATGGCAATAACTTTTCCTTACCTGCATTTTCAACTTTGCATTGTTCACGGCAGCTATTTTCCCCAGTTTTCCTGCTTGGAGTTTGGCTTTCTCGGCTTCAGCTAACCTGAAAACAAGTTATAGCATTCATAATAATTTGATAATTTTTTACAATCGCTAAAAAACATTTATGTGAGTTGATAACATAAATGCAAATCATTTATGTTGTCATTTAAAATTATTAATAAAACCACATTAATCATCATTTAGATCAGCGGTTCTCAACCAAATTCACCTTGCAAACCCCTAAGTCGATATATTTTCATGAATTGTACCCCTTAGGGCCCTAGGTCATTTTTTTTAAGTTGAAAAAAATTTTCCTCAAATTAAGTATTAGAATATCTATAGCATTTATTATAAAGTGGGGTAAATGGACTAACACCAAAGTACTTGGTGCACAATGAAGTTTGTGATTATGTTATAACTGTGTCATCTGTGTCAACTGCATCAAGATTTACCATAAGGGCCATGATGTCGAGTTCATCAGGCATGACAGGTAAAACATTACAGTCAGCCGACCGAATGTCTCTGAACAATTCTGCCATTGATTTGAACACAAAAATACTAAACTCTCACACGTTGAAAAGTTTACCTAGGCCTACCTTCTTTCTTGCTATAATGGAGAGCCCTTAAATCTGATAAAATCTTTGCCCATTAAGCCACGTCCACACTGGCCGAACATTCGTGGCAAACTTGTTCGGCGAACACAAAAAAATCAACACAACAAACATTCCTAACAAACAATTACCGGCCATATGATTTACATTCTAAAAGGTTAGCAACGAACAAACAAAAGTTCGAAAGAACTTTGTTCAGCGAACATGTTTGGCCAGTGTGGACGCAGCTTTACCGCTACCAATTATCACATTGCTTATCAACAGTTGTTCTAAACACTGTAAGACATCTAATTTATGTTACTCAGCTGATCCTTAAATAATTAATTTACTATTGTAAACATTGTAATATAAACACTCCTCACAAAAAAATGTGTTTTCAACAACCTCTTCTCCTTATTTAACATACTTTTTAAAGTAGTTACCTTTGTTCTGCTTTTTGTTGTTTCAGCAACTCCTGTTCTCTTTCCTTCATCGCTAATTGTCGCTTGTGTTCTTCTTCCTAGATAACAATTCTGTATAAATGAATTTTGTAATATTAATCAATAGTTTTGATTGTGTACGCAATAGTATGACCTATTTCAAATGAAATTTTGAAATAGTATCAAGTCGAATACTACTTTAGGGTTGTGTGAGTACTCAAGCATTGGATATTTTTTGCGCCAAGTATGTACTACTCAACTTGAAGTTTTAGAAAAAACTCGTCAGTCGGAGGTCGAGTTTTCAAGCTTGACTTATGGTAAGTGAAAACTAGACATATTTGTAGATAAGGAATAAATGTAATTCACAACCAGATTGAAATTATTTTCCATCTCATTGGTTTAAGTAAAAATGTTAAGTTAGAATAATTATTAGATCTACTTTTTAAAAAATAAAAGAGGTTATTTTTCACCGTGTACGTTGGCTTCCTATTCCAAATGAGATAGAAAATAACTTCAGATGGCATTGTTCAAAAAATGCCGGTCATATGATTATCACTGCTACCTTTGAGTGAGTTACAAAAAAAATATTAAAACCATTAGGCCTACTATAAAATAGTGTTTCTTATTCGTTTCTTCTGTGATTAGTTTTACAGCATATTAACATGACAAATTTATTATAGTGCAGGGATTTGCTGATCAACATTATATAGGCCTAACTGTTTTGTCATTGGTATAAATTCTTCACTTACAATCAATGGACATTGTATTGATGAGTTTTGTACTCGGGCATTAATTACACATGTACAAACATAACATTATTTCAAAAAACCAAAAGTAAATACCTACAGATTATTCCTACTATGTTGGGGAACACTTTATTACTTTATTTATTCTTTATCTTTAGTGTACACACCTATACTTTGGAAAAAGCTCAACTCGAAAAAGCTCGAACTCGCGACTTTTAACAACAACAAAAACTCAGCTAGTCTCGACTCGACTTAAAACATCAGTACTCGCACACCCCTAACTTTAAGTGAAAAAAAATTGCACCACCGAACAGGGTCTGGTCCCAACTAGTTCAGATTAGCAGTACCCTACAGCAGTTATGTTCAGAGATTTTGCTATGTTATGTCGAGAACAATAAAAACCATATCATTCAACTTAAGTCTAAAATAATAGTTTTTAAAAAAATGGGAAAGACATACATTGAGTATTTCATATTTAGATTGTTTATTTTGAAGTGCCAGTGGCTTGAAAAAGACAGAGAGTGTTATTTTAACTACTAAAAAAAAGGTTGATTTTGTTTTGAAAGAAATAACAATAATACTCCTGGCTTGGATTTTACAACATTGGTTAGTACAATTGTTATATTTATTTGTTTTATTGATTTAATAGTATATATTGTACCAAATTCAATTGTACTGTATTATTACACGAGTATTATAATTTGATAAAGGGAGTTTGCTATTAATAACAAATTTATGATATTGTTACAATAAAGTCAACTCTGAAATCGTGATCTCTCAGCTATGCCAGCTGCCAGACAAAATGCAAAATGGCCTTTTCCAGGGCCAATTTAAAAATTTAGGCCGTGTTAGCTCTATAAAGAGAGATCTAATTTTTAATTAAGTGTTTATCTTTTTAAATAGTACCAGGGAGACCGAGATTTAGCTCGGTAAAAATTATTTACAGTAGAACCTCTTTAGTACGTCCCTCGATAACACGATTACCTTGATAACAAGTAATATTTTCTAGTCCCCGTGAATTGCCCGTAACACTCAATGTTAAAAATACCTCTATAGGACGAATGCCATTCACATAAATACCTTGATAGCACACATTTTACCAGCTGAAATTAGTGCACAATCAACCTCTATAACACGCATTTTAAAATACCGGAACCTCTATAACACAAACTCGCCCTCGGTGACACGAGTCTTTCAGTATATTAACTCCGTAACACGAATATAACCTCTATAGCGCGAAGTGTCTCGTTATGGAACCTTTACAACACGAATCGCCTTTCTCATGCATCGTTCCCACAGTTGTCAGACATTTTGAAGGAAACAATGTCTTTATGCTCAATTCTAGGAAAAACTTTCCTACACTTCCTCTCAGAGACACAATTAATTGTTATCCAGTCAGTTGCATGTCTGCTGTCACAAACAAAAATTATTGGTTTTACGTCGCGTTTAGCACAGCTTATATGATACCAGTTTAAGTGCAGTGCTATTATGTGACATTGTGGTTTTACATATAAGTGTGTAGTGTCAGTAAATAGGGATTAGAGAATGTCTGCTTCTAATGCCGTTAGTATATTAAAGTGTTTTATGAGAAAAAAGTGTTATGAGTGAGAGTGTGGTTAGGGTCACTACGGAAATCAATAGCGCATTGGACTACGTTCACGTGAGTAACACGAAATAATAAAAAAATTAATGACTATTTCACTAACTTTCCTTTCTCATGCACAACAACATTGAATCCTGACGTAGGCTTAGACGTAGAGGAAATTGTCTAACATGTAATCGATAAATCAATTAACTTTCCTGGTACTCAGCTTAATTAATTATACGGTAAATGATTAATTGAGAATATTTATACCGTATAAAGGTTTTTAAATTTCTTTGAATTATAACAAGTTACTGTATTTATTACATTTTGTATTTTTCTTAAAAAAATTTTATTAGTTGTTTAATGTAAGGTTATAGGCTATTTTTTTCATAACAATAAAATATTATGTTTTATATGTGTGTTTTTTGCATGCTTATTTCATAAATTTTCAATGGAATATTTCTAGAGAGGCTTCATTAAATTGCACTTGCTATATGGGGAGTTTTAAAATATACTCTGTTAGGGTGCACCTTGATAAGACGAATTATCAGCAAAACAACCTTGATAGCACGACACTTGATTAGACGAACACCTTGATAAGACGTCAGTTTTGTGTGACCCCTTGAGAGTCGTCTTATCAAGGTTCTACTGTATTTTGTTCTCACACAAAGCTCGTTCGCTTCCGCTCACTCGCCAGGCTGAGCGGTGCTGCGCTTTGGTGTAATTTTCCTAAACTACAGGTTAAAGATGTAACACATTGGTGCATTATCTACAATTATCAGCTGATTATTGTTCCATTAAAAAAAATCTCCATAAGGATAACATAGAAACTTTGAAGTGCTCTAGCGCGAAAATCGGTTTTTCCAGCTGTGGGACCAGCATGATTTCTGGTGGTCCAAACCCCAATATTCAATAAAAAAACAAAAATCCTTGGAGCAAAAAAAACTTTGCTTGTACAAACAGAGCTTGTTTTAGAGTGAATATATAGTACCAGGGGGACCGAGCTTATGCTCGGAAAAATTATTACTTTTGTTTCTCACACAAAGCTCGTTCGCTCCGCTCACTTGCCCTCTTACTTCTTTAGACGAACTCATTCGCTTCGCTCACTCGCCAGACCTGAGGGTGCTGCATTGGGTGATATCCTAAACCACAGGTTACAGATGTAACACATTAATTTATTTTTATCTACAGTTATCAGCTGATTATTGTTCAATTTAAAAAATATCCATAAGGATAACATGGAAACTTTGAAGAGCTCTAGGACGAAAACCGGGTTTTTTCCCAGCCATGGGACCAGTTCCAATCGATTTTTTGTGGCCGAAACCCCCATAATCAATCAAAAAATAAAAAAACCTTGGAGCGAAAAAAAACTTTGCCCGTACAAACAGAGCTTGTTTGAGAGTATAAGATATATAAGATAAGATAGTGACTCAGGTGCTCTGCACCGCAGAATTTATTTTCTTATTCTTAAAACCTGGTGTCTGGCTAAATTAGCCATACGATATATATATATATAACTAATATATATAACTCTGAAATGGTTTTTTATACCTGTTGTTTAGCGACTATCCAAATTCATATTCATATTCATAAATTCTTTATTCACAAATTGTACATGGTACAAGAATAGTGTCAAGTGTTTAACAAATAAAACAAATCAGAAATTATAAAAAAACCATTCCCTAAGTAATAACTCTAAATCAAAATGAATTCTTTTTATTTCTTATAATATTTTCTCATAGAGCTGGTGGATCAGTTGAGCCTCATATCAAAAAACTCTTGAAAGAGTAAAGTGGAATTTTCAATAAGTAATCCTTTAACCCTTTTTTAAATTGTATTCATTAACCTCCACAATGAACTTTCGTAGGAGGTGATGAAGAAATTTAGTTCCTAAAAAACCGTTTTCTTTTTAAAAAATTCTAAATTATGGTTTTCAACCTTACGATTTAAACGGGTGTTATACGAATGATTTGAATTTTGTAACAGAGGGTTAGCAAATTTTTTGACAAAGTTTACAGTTTCAAGGATAATCAACCCATAAACAGTCAAAATTCCCAGATTTGTGAATTCTTCCTTAACAGAAACTGTAGTTTTTTAATTTAGCATGGTTCTAATAGCTCTTTTTTTGTTGAAGAAGTAATTTGTCCAAATTCTTTTTTGATGTTGCACCATATATGCCAATCCCGTAAGACAAATAAGAATGAATCATTGAGAAATATATTATTTTTAAAGTTTCCAAGCTACAAAATTTTGCCATTTGTTTTAAGCAAAGATACCAAAGGAAATTCTACCAACAACATGGGTTAACACGGTTGTCCCAGCTTAAATTTTCATCAATGATTAGGCCCAAAAATTTTGTTTCTTGAACTTGGTCAAGAGAATCTTCATCAAGAGAATCTGTGGTGAATTATGATTTACTGCTTTTTTTTGTGGAAAATAAAATAAATTTTGATTTATTTGAATTTAGTAGAAGATTTTTACCATTTAAAAAGTCTTTAATCATTGCTAAACCCAAAACGACGAAATTTCAACATTTTCTATTGATTGCCCTGAAAATAGAATGTTTGAGTCGTCAGCATATAAACAAACTTTACTGCTTCCATCATGTAAGGGTGGAAGAACTCTTGGAAGACCCTTTACATAGCAAAGAAGAGTAAAGGCCCCAAAATGGACCCTTGTGGGACACCATGTTTTATTGGTTTTAGTTTGAGCACATTTTAATTATATATTTGGGTGTTAAGTTTAGGTGTAAAGTTATCTGAAATATGCTCTACTTCTACACATTGTAGTCTGCCCGATAAGTAAGACTCAAACCATTTGAGTTCTTTACCTCTAACTCCCAGATTACTTAAAGTTGTTATCAATTTATTGTGGGAGACACTGTCAAAAGCTCTTGACAGATCAAGAAAATGCCAATTACTTTTTCTTTTTTGTCTATTGCATCAATTATTGATTGAATAAAATTCACCCCTGCAAGGGAGGAAGGTAGACTTTCCTCCTCTAAAACCATGCTGTTCTTTTTCCAATAAGTTATTATTTTCCAAATAATTAGAAAATTGATTGTAAACCACTCTTTCAAATAATTTGGAGAAAGCTGGAAGTAAAGATATGGGCCGGTAACACGAAGGTTCTGTACGGTCCCCTTTTTTGAATAACGGAATTACTTTTGCAATTTTTAATTTGTGAGGAAAAATTCCGGTTATTAGAGAGGAGTTGATTAAATGAGTGAGAGGTCTAAAATAAATGGGAAGTGATTTTTTTATCATATTCATTGGAATTTCATCGTAGCCGGAGGAAAACTTGTTTTTCATAGAAAGAATTACTTCCTTCATTTCAATTTGGGAAATTTGCTCAAATTGAAAAACCGGACTATTGAAAGGTGATTGATCGTTGTTGTATGAGTTGATAGGACCTCCGTCTTTTATGTTTGGTAGGATCAACTGATCCACAGCTGTCACAAAAAAGTCATTTAGAATGTCACTTACATCTTTAGGGTCACTAACTAAATTGCCATTTTTATTAACTCTAATATTATCTTTAACATATGACTGTTCATTCAACTCAGATCTAATTACATTCCATGTAGCTTTTGTTTTATTTGTAGATGACTGAATTTTTTCATCAAAAATGTTTTTTTTCTTGTTAAGTATTAATTTTTTTAATTCTTTCTTCTTTTCTTTGATTTTTAACCTTATGCCAATGTCTTTTGACTAGTAAACGTGTTGCTCGAAATCGAGCAATTAATTTTAATACATTACAAATGTTACTTTTATCTCTAAATCATCGACGTCCGACCAATCCAATATTGTGAATATCTGCAATCACCAAAACTACACGTATTTACAGCTGATTATTAACAGATGTTTAAAATGCTTTATTCAATCCCAATGTTATTTAAATGGGAATTTTGAGATTTCAATGGTGGATAACGCTTTTATTTTTCCGTCAGATTCTCATCAGTTTTTGGCGGAAACAACTACAGACCAAGCCCTATCCAACGACACCCAAAACTTGAAAATCTGGTTGAAAATTGTAGGAGGAGTTCTCAAGACAAAAAAACCCTTAGCGTATTAAATAAGTATAGATTTTCTACACGATTTCTCAAGAGAAATTATTTGTTCTTTTATTGAATGTATGTCGTTATTCCAGCCACATCTCATTTTTTTCCTACAAGAAACATACATTTTAGGAAAATTAGAATTAAAATAATGTAAAAAAATCAAAATGAAGACATCATACTTAAACTCTACAGCTGTACTGAACAGTTCATCCCAAGATTCTTTTGATAAGTCCTTCAAAAACAAATTGATACTTCTATCATTTATTTTTCTACAATATTTTTTTTAGATTTATTTCAGATTGATGCCTTGAATTTCTAAATTTGGCATCTAAGAATTTCTAATATTTGGCTGTCATGATCTGAGACCATAGTTATCATGCCAGTTACTGATAATTCTTTTTTTGTAATATTTGTTATAAAGTTATCTATGGCTGTCTCTGTTGTGTCCGTAACTCTTGTCGGAAAGTCAACTAAATATTTTAAATTAAACATTTTTAAAATATTTGTAAATTTAAAATAACAAGAATCTTTAATAAGTACATTAATGTTTAGATCTCCAGTAATAATTACATTTTCATATTTTTTAGTTAAAATGTTACACAAAATTTCAAGTTTGTCAAGAAATGAATGTAATAAACATGATTTTGGAGCTCTATATATACATACCAATATAAAAGAAAATTTATTTACTGTAATTAGAGAGAGACAGCACTCAAATTCTTTTTCAGTCTGAAGGTTTTCTATGGCTGGAATCAAAACTTTTTTGCTTTTAATATTATTTTTTACCATAATTAAGACTCCTCCACCTGTATGTTTTGAATGTGTGTAAAATGAACATTTTTTGTAATTTGGTATATGGATGAGATCGATATCAGTTTCCCTTAACTTATGTTCAGAGATTGCAACAATATCTGGGCTGATATCATTTAAATGAATTTTTAATATATGCAATCGAGATGGCAAATGTTGCACATTTTGATGAAAAATTTTTAAATTATTTTTAGTGCTGTCTTTAAATTTACTAAATTGTTGGCAATAGTTGTATCTAGAGTTATTACAATCATTTTGAAAACTTAAGCTAGAGGCAGAACAATTTTCGTTGTCGTTAACAAGCAGTTTAAATTTGGAGGTGCAGGAGACACACACTTATCACTGACACTGGATTGCCCATAATTTGACTCACTATCACTGGACACAACTTCTGACTGCTTTATACTGCCATCTTCTTGAGTAGGTACTGCTAACCCCGGAAGACGGCTGTTCTCGGTTTCCTTTGTGTGATGGCTGCGAGTGTTGTTCAGCAGTTGTAGGGAGAATGTGCTTGCTTGGATTGTGAATTTGCACTCTGGCACTCATTAATCTCTTTTAGTAGCTGCTTTTTAAATTCTTCATAGTTGAGATCATTTCGTAATATTTTATTTGAACTTTCATTTTGTATTACTACAGTGACTGGCTTCCCAGTCATCTTAAAAAATTGCACTATATTTTTAGAAAATTGTTGAAGTGAAATTGAGTCTCTAACACACCCCATGGGTGAACACACTAATCTTTTGTAGTTACGTGATTTAAAATCTTCAATTAACTTACTGAATGCAATGTCATAATCAGTTGTGTTTGGTTTTCCATTGTAGTTTTTTTTAGTTACAACACCATAGACTGCTGCTCTGTCCGCATGGTCCTGGAGTGTCAAGTAGTTATTTAGCTGGTTACTGACCCTTGGTCTACCAAATGCCTTGCGAAAAACTACAGCAACACCAGCTGTCATGTTTCTGCGATTGTTGAGATCGCCCGAAATGCAGTGAGAGAAGGCCACATCTTTGTTTCCCTTAAGACCCTCTACAATGTCACCCATATTAGATTCGACTACTTCTATTCCGTCATGATTGTTTAAAAGATTATTGACTGTGTTTTTAGTACTCATCCACGAAGATAGGGCCCTTAATATTAAATTAGCAACCTCACCTTTTCCATGATTGTTTAGGTGAAGGCCATGTGAAGTGAAATGGTTTCTCTTCAGTGATGATAAATCAGTTAAATATACATTCTTCATTCTATGTACCATTTCTCTTATATAGTTGTTGGCAAGTATTATTTCCTGGTTGACTGGGTTATCTAATGATGTGTCATATCTTGTAGGTATAGTGGATAAAAATATGGGTCTACTTGCACTGAGGGTGGTAAGTTTTACTTCCAAATTCTGGTAAATATCCTTGAAGTCATTATTGAGACTATCATTGCTGCCGCCCAATATGATTATTGGACTTGAATTGTTAGCAATTGAAGCTGAATCAAGAATTTGAGTCAAGGTGGTGTTTGCTCTAACGTATCCGAATACATTAAGTTTATGATTACTTATAATTTCCAGCTTCATTGGTGAATTTGCTCCCTGGCTATCCGAGCAAAAGGTAACATTTAAGTCAGAAATGACACCTTTGTTTGGACTTTTTAAATCATTGATTTTTTGATAGATTTTTTGTTTTCTTCTCATTTTGTTATGAATCTTTGTTTTATTTTTATTTATCCTGGGCGCTGTTATGACACATTCCTCACTATCAGATAAGCTGTCCAACACCGAGTATTTGTTAACATGGGTAACACTGGAGTTTCTTTTTGCTTGTGTTTTTTCTTTATTATTTTTGGTGTTGCCCGATTTATTTTTGGAGTTTGTAATTGTCATCCATGAATTGCAACCAGATCTAGAAGGAGAATTAGAAGAGTTTTTCAATGCTTCTGAACTGTTGATATGTTGGGTAGATGTAATGTGGGCATGTTCATTATCAAAAACTTTGTCCCTAAAGTTAGACTCTTCGTTCTCTTGATTTGATAGTATTGTGGTCTTCTCAGAAAATTGCATTAGCATTGATTTCAAAACTTCACTTTCAATCTTTTTGTACTGTTGATTGTAACTAAGATATGCTAGTATAGAACGTTTAACTATGGTGTCCTTTTCTGTGAATTCCAGATATTCTGAGCACACCTTGATGGATTGCTCTATTTTACCCTGTCCTATAGCTGATATGAGGACATCTATCATGAGTACATAAACACTACAGTCATCACCATTCGGCTGCTGAGGACATTGAACCACTTCAAAAGCTGGCATTTTTTCAGAGCCAGTATACTTGGAGAGTCTTTGATACAGCTGTTTTGCATGCTGCAAATTTATTTGCCTTAACGAATCAAAATAATAAAATACATTGACTTTTTTCACATAAAATATCAGACTCCAATGTGTTCCTGCAACATTTGATGCTGGGATCTCATTATTAACTGGAATGAATATGTAAGATTTGTTCTGTAAACACAATGGTTTTGTATAGGAATCATAATCTTCCAGACACTTGATTGCCAGGGAGATGGAGGGGGTAATTAGGCAGGTGTGAGAGCTTATGAGTTTTTTCTTAGTGAGGGCACTAAAATACATTTTGATAGCCTCATCACCTAGCCAATCGTGGCTCAACGTTGTGTGGATTACATTAAAGTCGGTTTGTGTAGTTGAAGAAGCTTTGTCCAAAGAGGGGATAGAACATTGAGTTTCGACGTGGACAGATTCAATTTTACTATTATTATTTGTTTTACTTTTGTCAGTCTTGCAGTTCTTACTTTGTTCCGCCAATTTGTCGATTTTAGTCATAAAATCTTCTCTTTCCTGTTCTGCTTGAAAGGATACCATATGGACTAATTTTTCGTTGGCCCTTAACTTTTCTTCCAAAGATTAGATTTTTTAGTTAGTTCTTCTTCTTTTTCTTCTGATGTCCGAGTAATTTGTTTGAACTGCTCCTCTTTAGCCAAAAGCTTGTCCTCTAATTCAAGTTCCACCATCGATTTTTTTAGACGAGAATTGTGAAGCTCTTGTTTTAAATCTTCATTTTCCATCAGAAGAGATCTGCTTAATTCATCATCTAGCGAGGTTGAGTTCTCAGAATCCATATCCTCTGATTGAGAGAGTGACTCTGAATATTGGGTTGTGTGAAGATCAGATTGGGCTTCATTGGGCTTAAAACTAAAATCATCAATACTAAAAGGCAGATTATGTTCTTCAATATATTATTGTATCTGTTTTTTGGAACGAAACAGTTTTCCTTTAGGAGAATAAAAATATACATCAAGTTTACCTCTGCTTGCTCCTTTTTTTCTAATAGCTTCCTTTCTTGTCCACCCATTAGGTGCAATTTTTTTATTATTATTATCTGCCATCAGTAAATTTATGAAAACCAACAAGATGAATAATCAAGAAGGAACAATCGGTTTCACTGCCTATCATATCTCACATCAGTCAAAACTGAGTTTCAGCAGTGTATGTTGGTAGCACTGTTTGCCACTGGTCTGTCTCTAGTTGCTACAAAAAAGTAGTTGCCAGCAGCCGACATAAACATGAGTTAAATTCACAACATGAGTTGATGTTCACAACAAATATTGAAATTGGCGCAATTAACAAAGTTTAAACATGAAAACGAATTAAATCGTGTTCAAAATCCGAAATCAATCAAAAACTGAACCAATTTAAAAGTTAAATAGTTGTAAGTATTATTGATAATAGTTGTAGGCTTATAATATAAATCACTCACTGTCACTTATAGGTTATGTTAAACTCACTTTAGTCACAAAACATATACTTAGTACTTTATAATTGAACTTTTACTTGAGAGCACAAATTTAGCTTGCTTCCCATTTAGCTGCCATCTTGCCAAAAACATATTAGTTAATTGTTATTAGTATTTAATTGTATTAGTAATTGCCAGAAATATAGTTAATTGTTCTTAACTATATTTCTGTGACCACGCTAGGTGGTTATAGTGCTCATCTCAGAAACAGAATCAATAATATCTTATCAGAATATCTTTTTTCAGATATATAAATAAAACAATCTTACGATTGCCAGTTTGATCCCTAACAGAGTTGATTGTGAGCCCAGTTACCATTAATTTGTGATTTGACTAGTGATGCTACTAAATAACTGGTCAACATTAGATAGTAAAAAGACCAGCATTTGGACAGTTCCTTACCAAAATGTAAAAGTCACTTACCGTATGTAAAAATACATATAAAAAATCATAATGACATGGACAATAGGAGCGATTGTATCAAAGATAAAACTTTAAAAATTGATTCTCTATCAAACCAAGAATCTAGCAAGAAATTTGAAATTTTAACAGCACTGCTTAGTGGTACCGATACATAACAGTATTCTCTGCCCTAAATTATTTCGTGTGAAGGTTGTTGATACAAGTGGTTGCTGATTCAATAACTTCAAGGCTGGTTTCAGGATGGGGAGGAGGCCAACATAGGAAAAATCTGTATGTCTAGGTTGATATAGAAAAGTTGAAATCAGTAGCAATTAATTTAAACAGTTTTAAGGCCAACCTGTTCTTTAAGCTTTGCCAAACGGGCAGCCTCCTCTTGCTTTCTTCGTTCCTCATGTTCTAATGTTTTCTGCAACATCAATTGTTTTTTCTTGAGCTGCTCTTCCTTCTGTTTCTCCTTCTCCAAGGCAATCTGCCGCATTTTTTCTTCTTTTTCCTTTTCAGCTTTAGCCGCTAATCGCTCCTTTTCTTTCTCAGCTGCTTCTCTAGTAGCAGCCACTTTTTGTAGTTTTTCCATTCTTTTCCTGAAAGTTAAATGCATGCAAAAAATTAGTCTTGGTGGATTTTATTTGGTAATATAAAAATAAACTTTTATGTCGATATCATACTTCTTCCTCAGAACAAACCCTTAGAGTTTACGTTAAACAAACTTTTCCTTTAATAGATAACAATGTTTTAGGTGTCACTAAAAAAGGTTAAAAGTTATTTTGTTTCGGCCTAAAATTCAACAAGGGGAATTCATAAGGGTAGGTTTACACGTGAGAGTTTTTCACTCTCAGAGAGTTTCGTACTCTCAGCAGGTACTCGCAGAGGTGTTTACACAACCAGCGAATTTTCCAAGATTGTTAATCCCAGACAGTTTTCTGCGAGTACTATCAACAGCTGTCTGAGATTTTTATGAGAGTAACTAACTACTCTCCAAGAGTGAAAAACTCTCACGTGTAAACCTACCCTAAGACCTTAAGCCTTTTCCCAGTACATTTTCAAAACTTTTTTAATCTTAAAGAAAAATTTGTATCATAACGTAATTATAACAGGCATTTATTGTTTCAGTTGTGTAGTTAGTTAAAAGGTCAATTATAGGGAATGTACTTGATTTTAAGAGCTTAAAACTTAAAATTCACCACCTTTTAACAAATTCCAATTCACACTTTCTATCACTAGATTACAGCACCCATAAGGTAGGGATGGATGAGAATGCTTTTTTGCTTCGGGGCGGGACTTGATTTTATTTCGTTTTCAAAATTCAGGACATGATTGCTCTTCTAGCAGCTATCGGGAAATATTTGTTTTAACTTTTATCTGAGTTTTGTATAAAAACAAATTAATGTTGATTAATGAATAAAAATTTTAAAACTGTAAAGTCTTGAACAATAAAAACTATTATTTTACACAATTCTTGTTGAATAAAAGATGAAATATATGGCATGAAGAATGAAAACAAAATTCATGTAAAAAATACAAATTAGAACAATTGGTAAAATTGCAAGAACAAAAATATTACATAAATTAAGCCTAAAATAAATCAACAAAATAAATTAGAATAAATATTAACACTCAGAAACAAAGATTTTCACTAATTTTGAAGTTTTTTTACACTCATTGGTTTAACAGGTTAAGAGGAGAGTTAATGACAAAAAACAACATAAATTTAAAATTATAAAGTACAAAATCTAATAAACGTATTTTTATGTTTAATTTAACAGAAGTTTGGCAGAACACTATTTGGGTAACTTGGTTGCCAAGTGTGAAAACGGCTTAATCAAATAGGATCAATGTAAAGTATCACACTTTTACTCCATACCTTAGTACAAATGAGATCTCAAAACATTCAGCAAAACTTCCCGACAACATAAAACATGTTTTAAAATAAAACTTAATTTAGCAAATTATTAGCTGGATTAGATAGCTGTTGAATGTACCTTCTTGTTTCTTCAGATGTCGCTTTTAAAACCTTTTCTTTCTTCTTCATGGCATCTTCTTCTTTTGCTTGCCTTTTCAACCTTTCCTCCTCCCTTCTCTTTTTCTCAGATTCTTCTGCAGCTTGCTTGTGTATCAAAGCTATGTTTGTGGTTTCTACTGGAGCTGGGCGACTGGCAGAACTTGTCCATTTATTTGCCTGATTAAAATACTTTGTTTCAAATATCCTTACTGTGTTTCATGACGACAGAATAGATAAAAATTGATACTGAACTATTTTGTGAACTAAGAATCGCCCACTGGTCAAAATTTGACCAAAAATTCAGTGGATCTTGAAAAAATTTGTTTTTATATATATTACACCTGAAACATCTGTTCTTACTGATTCGCTATCATTTGTTCTTACAACAGCTGTTTAATGATTCAATCAATCATCCCTCTCCCATAAAATTAACATAAAAACTTTGAAAGCCTGTGGACGCAGCCCTGGGGGCTGATGTGAATTATAATGGGATTCTGCTCATCTACAGGACAATACCTATCTAACTGTATGCGCGGATTTCTCCTACAATAAGGACAAGCAGAGAAAAAAAGAAACATGCTGGTCTATTAATATCTAGATAGATTGCCAAGAAAATAGGTTGGTTAATTTATAATAAGGGTACTGACAATTATTAATAATATATAAAACAAATTAACAAGACACATTATCGTGAGTAATTAAAATATAATGTAACGATCAATACATTAGAACCCCTAATCCAAAGCAAGCTAAGCCAAACTATTCGGGCCAGGGCTGGTTCAAATTAACCAAACCATTATGTTTCTAAAATAACAAAATGTGATATTTTTCTAGGACAATACGTGTAATTTACAAAAGAATATCTCACCATGTTATTTAAACATACCATTAAAATTATAAATGAAAGAAAAACATTAAGAAAATAACTTTTGCAATTTGAGCACTATTGAATAATACTTTTCAATTTATCTCTTGACCAGAGTGTCACACAAGTTTGGTTGATACTTTATTTAATTTGTAAACAGAGTGTCTGATTTTGATATCTGATTTTGGAATTCCAGTATATTTCCAGTATTTCAAGTACTTAAAAAAACAAAATATCACTATCACTCACGAACTATTAACCTGAATATGGAGTAACAATAACAAAATTTTATACATATAAAAACAAATTTAACATGGATCTTTGTATTAAGAGATTGCCACTGGTCAAAATTCTACCAAAAAATCACCTGATTTGGACACTAATTTGTTTAATAAATTAACCTTCTTCCATAAGATTAACAGTACCAGGGGGACCGAGCTTAAGCTCGGTAAAATTATTACTTTTGTTCTCACACAAAGCTCGTTCACTCTGCTCACTCGCCCTTTTCCGTTTTAAAGACGAGCTCGTTCGCTACGCTCACTCGCCAGGCCAACGGTTGCTGCACTTTGGTATAACTACAGAAAAAAGATGTAACACATTGGTTTAAATATCTACAGTTATCAGCTGATTTTTGTTCAATTAATAAAATCTCCATAAGGATAACATGGAAACTTTGAAGGGCTCTAGCGTGAAAACCGGATTTTTCCCAACTATGGGACCAGCTCCAATCGATTTCTGGTGGCCAAAACCCCCATATTCCAAAATTTGAAGGAAATCGTCGGAGCCGTTTTTGAGATTGAAACTTTGAAAGCCTCTAGGGCGTGCCCCTGGAGGCTGATGTGAATTATAATGGCATTCTGTTCATCTACAGGATGAACCTTTCTAACAGTTACGGGTGGGCGAGTATCATATTTTTGGAACGAGTCAAGTCGGGTAGTAAGTAGAATTCTAGAGTTTTGAGTCGAGTCGAGTAATACATGAACATAAAAATATTGAAAATTGCTTTAAAATATCTAGCCTATACTAAAATATAAAAGCATACAGTACTCTCTTTTCATCGGACTCGGTGACATCGGAACTCCGCTTCATCGGAACTGAAAATCTGGACATTATTATTTTTCTTTTTTCTTACGAAATTAATAATTTTTCCGTTTTAGCGCCTTCAATTTCCATTTGTTCTATTCGCACAACAGTGAAGTATAACATTTTGCATCAAAAGTCATCAGGCGTTTTCCATAATCTGTACCGATCGATGTGATTTACGAGGCCGTGGAGTATTCGCACAAAAAATAGAAAGAGGAAGGGGACAGGAAGTGAACAATACATCTGCTTCGACCGCTTCCCAAACTGTCATTCAGTCTGTCTCGCGTCGCGACTGCACCTGTGTTACGTGGAAGTAGGGGTGTGCGAGTAGTGATTTTTTCATTCGAGTCGAGTCGAGTCGAGTAGTTAGCAATTTTTTCGAGTATCGAGTATTTTCGAGCGAGTATTTTTTGTAAGTAATTCAGAAACCTAATGAGGCCTAACAAGCTACAAAAAAGTGGAATCAATCAATATAAAACTACTAATTACAGGTAATGATACTTATACTGTATGCTACATACTAACTTTGACTTGTTTTACTTCATTCTACTAAATTTATAAAGAAGCTAATAATAAATTTTAGATGTGTGCAGATAGTGAATTTTTAAATCAGATTTGGTTTGGAATGGAGAGTAACAGGATTGGACTAGATAATTTTTGGAATCAAATTTTTGTGCAGTCAACAGAAAGACAAGCAAGTAGTAGGCCTAGAAAAATTAAGGCCATTTTATTAGTTAGGCCTTTGCCTTCATTAAATTAGGAATATCAAATTAATTAATCTACCAACAATTCAACTAGGTTATTTTTAAACTTTAAAACAAAGCATATTTATAATTTGCCACGTTAACATTCATATTAGCCTAGCCTAATTGGGCCTAATTGTACCTGTCATGAATATTTTGAACTAAATTATTATTAGGCTATGACTAAAGAGAGTTGCAATAGCCCAAAACAACTCACCAGGCAAACATCCCAGTGCACCACACGAAAAAATAGGACTTAATCATTTTATTTGCAATTTGCAACCATAAAATATAACCTAGTTTCAGCTTCTATACTAAGCATTTAGCAAAGTCATTTTTAGTTTTTTAAAGACTTCAAAATAAAATACTTTTTCTTTTTCTAGTCTGTTTATTTAGACATCAATATAATTAAGAGACAATACGTTCAAATCAGTTTAAAATACGATCAGTGATAAAAAGACATAACCTAATCAGCATCAGATTAGAACTCAAAACAAAACAAATAAATGCAGACGACTTGACGACAAGCGGTATGTTCCTTGACTAAAGACGCCTGTCCGCGTCTTCGCGCCTTGCCTCGCCTCGCCTCTTGCAATGCTTTCTCTGTCGCTCAAGTGCCTTTAGTCAAAATGCCCCGCCTCGCCTCGCCTTGTCTGTTGGAGTGTGTGGCCGGACAAATTGTGATGCATCCAATGCCTTCTGAAGTTCGTTGACAAACAATATCGTAATCTTCATCAGATTAAATCTTAAGTGACAAAACTACAAATGATAAATTGCCCTGCAGCTACTAGCGCTCTAAGTGGGTGGAATAAAAACTAGCGCCTAGAGTTACTGTTATTGGCCAATGCTTGAAACACTTGTATCTTTACTGCCAGCGCTCCAAGCGAGAGGTTTCAGAATTGACGCTTTGACAACTGCTCAGTTGAGTGGTAAATATAACCTTGGTGGCTGGGTGTCGTGACTTATTTTCCGTTTAGTTTATGATCCGACTTAACCTCTAACCTGCTTCATTCCTTTGGTCGTCACTTCAGACATCTCATCACGTCGTCACCATGACAAAAGTTAAAAGTAGGCTGGAAAAATTATTTGACTTAATGATTAAAATGGATTGAGGTTGAAATAAAATACAACACAAATGATATTTTACATTTTCATGTGCAATGTTTATGAAAATTAATATAACAACGAGGCAAACTACTCGCTCAAACTTCGAGTAGTTTTGAAAACATCGAGTCGAGCTCGAGTAGTTAATACTCGAGTTTAATACTCGATAGTTTCGAGTACTCGCACACCCCTACGTGGAAGTCAGTTGACTGCTGGAATATGAATATGGAATATGAGAATAAAGATTTTGGATCTTTATTTCCTGCGTTGTTTTTATCCCTATAGGTTCAATGTTACCATGTTGAAAGTTTGAGTGCCTTATTTTCATAAAATCTCTTGTGTCATCTTAAAAACAAGAGTGAATACAATCACGACAGGTCATTGTACGGGCGGAAATGATGACTCATGACGGACTCCGCTTCATCGGAATTTTTTGACATCCAAACCGGCCGTCCGCCACATTAGTTCCGATGAACGAGTGTGTACTGTACTAGCCTACGATACTAAAATAACTAGCCTATCCTACTAGGCCTACAAAAGATCACTTAAGGCCTAAGTTTAATTTGCTTGAAAACTATGTGAAGGAAAAAATATTGGTTATTAAATTGCTGATTATAAAAAAAACTTAAGCTAAAAACTTGGTTTAGTAACAAAAGGGATTAAAGGAATGTACGGAATAAAAAGATTGAAAAGTTAGCCTATAACCACCATGAAAAAAAGAAAATCCATTGTTACAGTTAGCTACTTGCTTAACTTTTCACTAACAGGTGAAACATTTTTACATTGAAATGTACGGATCAAATGACAAAATCTATATTATATGCATAAAAAAACAATTTCTGGATTTTAATCAAATTCAATTATTCTAGTACCAATTTTGAAATTTTAGTATAATTCCAGTATTTCCAGTATGGAAATAAAATTACAGTATAATTTCAGAATTTCCAGTAATTCCAGAATCAGTATTCACCCTGTTAAAATCTAGATGAAAAAGGAGCCATATTATTTTTGTGTTAATCGGTTCTGATCGCTATGAAGTAGACGGGCCTTATCATGGTCTTATCATTTGAATAAATTTTAAATGTCCTGAGGCAAATCGTCAATATATACTCTAATTATGAAATTGAATTTTTCAAAGCCATGTGTTTTTCTGATGCGTTGGTAGTACTCTTGACTGAAAAATTAATATCAAAGCTTACACGGGGGATTAGCAGGCTAAGCAAGATCTGCTATGAGAGGTGTTGGGGAACACAATGACATGGATCTTGGTGAACACATCGTTTGACTATTGAAAATTCAGTCTCGCTATTTCCTAGCCATATCCTGTGGACTTGTGGCTCATAATTGAGCCAAATTACGAATTAAGTCTTCGATTGTGAGTTACCCATTTGTTTTAGTGGATTGAAACTTGCGAAACAGCATATTCGGAAACAGTGGACTCATTCATACATCCTGATCTTAAGCAGAGATTTTTTAGCATCAAAGGCCTGTTACAATGATCAGGATGGATAATATGAGTAGGCTAATACTGAGCCTGTTAAAAGAAGGAAAAAAAACTAAACAACAAGTTTTCATGATCTTGTGCTAAAAAAATGACAAAACTTAGATGACAAGAGAAATATTCTCATCAACACATCAAGTTTACAAAATTAGTAAATAGATTATATAAAATGTCACCTGAGATTTGAGTGCAGGGTCTGACACAGGTGTCATTCGGTTGTTGACACCCAGTGGTGTCATGCGGGGCCGCTCCGATGACAACGGCACCTTGGCAGCGCTGGCCTGCAGCTTTGTAACTGGGACGTTCTGCAACGGTCAACATGTTAACTAAACATTCAGCTGCCTTCAAATATCATAGCCTTCAAACAAATATTGTTTTAGAGAAAGAAAAGTTTTTTTTTACATTAGGTGACCAAAGGAATTTGTAACTTTGTTGTAACTCAATTTGTGATAAGGAATTAATAATCAAACACTAAGCTTGAGTTTGTAACTGTGCTTCACCAAGATTTAAGTAAGAAATGAAAATTTAAAAATTACTTTAACAATGATCAAAATGGGAAAGATTCATCAAGACGAAACATTTTAATTTTGAGTCTCAGTCTATATTGTCTATGTAATATTTTCTTATTTCCTTCAAGGTAAATTTCTCAATTTTGTATTTATATAAAATATATAATTTTGTCAGGAAGTAAAGAGGCATATGAAAACAATATATAAATTTTGAAGCCATTAAGAAATTAATTAATGAATTGGAGTGGGACACCTCCATTGCAAATGAAAACCATTATATTTTTATTCACTCAACTAATGGTTATTAGTTAATTTAGCAAAATAAGTTACTAATTATTTTTGTTCTTATCTTACCTTTCAAAACTTACATTAATAGAATTTTCCCAAATATTTCTCTTTTTTTTATTTAAATATATTTTCATCTGATTATTCTATACTGCTATTACAACTAGGGCCTGCCTACAGACCATCCAGGGTCCATGCAGGCCCATTTCCATTTTTTTATATGTGCATACACGATTTGTCTTCATTACTGTTTTACATTATTTTTCTGATTAGGTATTTTGCAAAAGTACAAATTTTAGAAATAAATCTGTTTGACTATATGAATCTAGGGTGGATAAAGTATATAAAAATAAGTTTCACTGGATTTTTAAAGATGTATTAGTATGAATGAATAATTTAGTCATACATTTAATCAATAATGAAAATAATAGAGAAAATAATAATAATAACAACAACAATAATAATAATAATAATAATAATAACAATAATAAAGAAAAAACCTGAGAAGGGAGGAGGAAGCAATGGACAGAGAAATCTGGAGACAGTGTGTTGGCGAGGTGAAGTACCTCCTTGGGTATCAAGAGCCATGGCAGTAAGTAGTAGTAGTAAGTATTTAATCAATAATGAAATATTTGATCCTATGAAGTTAAATATTACTGCATAACACAAGGATGCAAGGAAAAATTAGGAAATCTAAGAGGAGAAACTGGACCTATGGAATATTAAGCCTTACAAATGTTAGATGATAAATTCTTCCACCTAATTGTTGTTAGGGCTTACTAAAAATAGTTTATCACGTTCGCTACCGGTATGCAAAAAAAATCCCAACATATGGCCCTGGTGGCTCATATATGAGTTGGCCGGTCCGCTAAAATAGCCCGGTGACCCAGATAGGAGCCAGTGTTGCTAAGCAACATAATTGTCCATTGTGATATTGGTCTATATCAGAGCATTGAGACTTTTGTAAAGGTACACAGATAAAATGTCAAATAAGGTTTGTCGCTGAGTTTCTTGTCAAAAAAAAAAAAAAAAAAAAAGGTAAATACAGTGTTGTCATGTTGGTACTCTTAGGATATCAATACCTGACAAACACCACACTCAGTCTCGTCACTAGCTCATAAATAGAATCTAATCTTAAAAGTGTTCAATGTTGTTCTCATGTCGTCTAAGACCATCCTTACTAGGATCTAGATTATTTATAATCCTGGCTCATATTAGATCAACTTGATCCGTTGTTGACATACATCAACAGAAATGTTATATTATGTCAACATAGAGTATAATAAATAATACTCTTAAAAGTGGGGCCACACTTTAAAATAAGGAAAGTATAATAAAAATAAATTAGTTTAATGATTTCTTTTTCCGGTTTGTGGGGGTGATAACACCGATACATCACCAGTCCTCATCTGAGACGTTCTTGAAGCATTGCGGTCTATTTCAGTAGTTGGGGTGAGCCACCCGGTAGCGAACAAGTTAATGAATGTAATGAAAGTACAAATAGGCTATTGAAACTTTCTCTAGATACCAATGTTCATATCACCCAAAAAATTTGTCACTATGATAGTTCTATTATCATTGTTTAAGTTCCAGGAATGTCTTTGACTAAATGTATGAAAATTTAATATAAATTCAATCCAATTACTACTTAAAATGAAAATTTACCTCTTTATCTTCCTTTATTTTTTCCCGTTTCCCTTTATCAATTGATTTTCTGATATTCTTCTTGGCAAAAGCAGGTAACTGCATCATTGCCTAAATAGGCACAGCAAATGTTACGGAAAAGTAGGCCTATCTGCCTGAACACTAAAATTATTCTATCTACACCAGAACTCCGCTAATACAAACTAAATTGGTCTGGGAATAGTTTGGATTTAAATCAAACAACTGATTATGTAGAAAAATAAATTAAAAGAAACGTTGCAATAAAACTGTTCAAACAAATATCTCTCCACTTATTTTAACATATTCAAACAATAAAAAAAAAAATAATAATAATAATAAATAAAACATTCAAAAACTCGTGATTATTAAAAAAAATATTATTTTTCTATCTTTTGAACGTTGTGTGTTTCTCATTATATTCTTCAAATTTTCCTATAGGCCTAGTAGTTTATTTTTAGTGAAAATAGAGACTGATAGATAAGAATAAACTATTTTATTAATAGGCTTACAGTGTTTTGAACAGAACTAAAAGTACATTACCTGAAAATTAAGTACTGATAATAATTATTTTTAACAGGTAATTTTATAAAATCAATCATAAACAGTTAATTTGAAAAATAGATATGACACTCACAAAACTTTAAAAAAGCCCACAAAGATTTATTTAATTTGAAAAAAAAATCAGATGAATAAAGAGCCATCCTTTTTTATAATACATAAATCGTTTGGCATTCTATCAGTTCCGTAGTAGCAGGCATTATCACAGTCTTATCGATGGAATAAATTACCGAGACCGTCTACCGTATGTCAAACAATAGGTCGTCCGAGCTCTCAGAATTTAGAGCCATTTCCTCTGTAAATAGACAGCCGAGCCGTAAACAAAACTGATCAAATTTAGTGAATGAAACTAGGAACATCATTGAAACTAGTACATTCAGACATTATTGGAAACATGTACAATGGTTTATTTTTGTTCTTTTACAATAACTTTTACTGACAAAAAAAATTTTATATTTGATCGGCTATTTGGATTATACAGTAAAGCGGATTAACAGGGTTCGGATTACCATGTTTCAAATAACTGACTTAAATTTGCAGTTCACTCATATTTCGTAGAGGAATACCAGAGGAAGACTTGACAATAACAAGAAATCAAGGGTCCTTTTGCTGTGATTAACCTTCAAAAGAGTCGCTTAAATTTTTAAATAGTAGATATCTCTTGCTGAGTTTTTTCCATACTTTTAAATTATTTTGCCAATCATGTGCAACTAATGTTGAACTCACATTAATGATATGGTACAAATTAATACCCATGATCCGATCATTCTGGTTTATGCACTCATTCAAGTAAATGCTGGTTTACACCCCTGTACCAAATTTAATCAAAACTGGAGGTTCCCTTTAAAAATTATGTTCAAGGACATATATATATATATATATCAATTTGAACAAACAGTGTTTTTGGCTTCTGGGGACCTCAAAACAAAAAAGTATCATGGTCGCGCGTAGGTCTTACCATGACTATTACCGTAATAGCATATGCCCTACAGGGAAATTCGCTAAAATTGGGTAATAATAGCATTATGAGTTTCTAGAAATGTAATGTGTGAGGTGTGAAGTCAGAAAAGACTGCTGACAATAAAGACTTTATTACTTTGTTACACATCCTGGTTCGATAAAGGTTGTGAGAAAGTAAACAATAAATGTAGAGTGAATCATGCTAACCTTGCTCAATCAGTATGAAATAACAGGATTCATTTCTTGAGTACTTTTTTAGAGTAACTTAATATTTATAATTAATGTTTTATTCACTAAAATTTCAACCCTTTATAAGATGGAAGGTAGGGGTGTGCGAGTACTCGAGTGGTCGAATAGTTGTGGTCGAATACTAGTACTATTCGGCTCGGCTCGAGGTTATGCCAAAGTACTCGTGGTCGAGCTGAAAATGATTACAGAAGCAACAATTCCGCTAAAAAAAAAGAGTTAAGAAAAAAACTCTGTACTAACAATTATTTGATTTATTAATTAATGGAAAAAAGCAGAGAAACACGGCAATTTATAATTGAGCTGTGTGATCGCAAACAGGGTTAGGGAGGTAAGACGATGGCAGGTGCGGGGCGGGGTTTGTTTACGGCGCAATAGGACCACGGTAATGACCTTGACTGGTGGAGACAACACACACACCCATGCACACACTCTCACACACCCTCGCCCGGCGAGAAATATGTTCTAAAAATAGAAACCACAACAGTGGTGTTTTGTTTGTTTTTTGTGATCCCATCCCAGTGCCGGATCCCTAAAAATCTATATATATATATAGAGAGAGAGAGAGTGAGAGAGATTCTTTCAGTTGTTTGTCCATCTCAATGTTCAGTCAAATGGAAGAGCAGTTTACTCATTTCCATTGTATTTATAATTGACCCGGAAATGCTCATATCCCTAATTAAAACTTGTTTAGTTAATGCAGTCAACTCCCGATTATCCGTGGGCGGGTTAACCGGGTTGCGGGGGGTCACAAAAAGTCAATTTCAATTCGATTTATTTTCTGTTTTGACAACAATACTATAATTTATCGATCTTTATCGTGCTAGTGGTGGGATGGGGAGGGGCTCAATGATGGAGTGACCTTGACTGCTAGAAACAACTGGTCGCCCGCTGGGATATCATAAAAATATAAACCAAGAAAGGTCCTATTAGTTTCCACTTCATTATCGTTCTGATTTGTGTGCTGTTCAGTGACCCTTAGTAATTTTGGGTTATATTATGCAAAACAACACATTTCAAAATGCATTTGATTTGCATTTCAAGAAATGTTTGATAAAGGGACATTAAAATTTAATTTGACAAATTTATTAGACTAATTTAGTAATTAGCATACATTTAAAACAATTTATTGTTCTTAAATTTTACCAGTTAGACAAAAAGATGAACAATAACATGTTTTTGTTTGCGTGCTCTTATCTTGAATAAATTATCCCAAGCGACCCTCCCCCCTCACCCAGGGCCGGACCCTCTCCCCCCTTCACTTTACCCACCCATCCCGGCTGCCCGATGCCAAACAATAGAACACCTGACCTTGGTTTTTGTCCACGTTAGACCCTTTTATTGTGTTCCTTGTTCACTCAATTAGAAGATCTGTTAACCGTGGTTTTGGGTTATCCGGGATCCTTCAACCAGTCATTACCCCGGTTAATCGGGAGTTGACTGCGTTTTACTTTTTTCATTTAATGGCCAAAAAATGGCCTTTTGGGAAGATAAAAGCTGGTATTTTTACAGGAAAAATTATCTTTCTTTTTTTTTTTGCTGTCTGGGCTTGGCTTGGCTTGAAACTCAAATATTTCATTACCAGCTCGGCTCGGCTCGGCTCGACCAGAAAAATCACTATTCGCACACCCCTAATGGAAGGAAAGTAAAATAATGTTCTGCGATCAATTGGATTATGGTCCATGTCAGTGCTCACAGTTCCTTTGCAAGTAGCCTAGTTATGTAGAAAAATCTTGTAGAACGCACATGTCAAGACAAAAAAAAAAAAAAAATAATAATAAAATATATATATATATATATATATATATATATATATATATATATATATATATATATAAATGTATATACAAGGAGTCCAGCTTAAAACTTTACAAACTTTTCCAGGTTATTCAGCAAGCCAAAATAAACAAAAGAGTTCACATAAAACAGTCCTAAAATGCTTTTTTAAGCCGCTAGCCGCCATTTTGTTTTTTAACTTAATAATATTTATTTCTGTAATGGGAAGTTGTAATGATCTCATATTTGGTATGAATCTTTTATCACACCAGTGCTCATTTTCAGGAAAAAATGTATTTTTTCCCGAGGTGTATTTTCAAAATGGCGGCCAATTCAAAATTTCAAACTTCAATATCTCAAAAACAGTATATTTTATCAACATTTTACAAGAGACAAAAAGGTGTATAAATTGAACTATCTAAACAATGATAACAAGTTTGTAAATATCAGTCAATAAATAACAGAGTTATTGAGATTGTTATATTAAAATAACCTAAATTTGCATGAATTATAATGCAAAATTGATGTTTTCTGTAGAAAAATCATGATACAGTAAACTTTAATTTCTATTCTGGTATCCTACGATCTGATACGGTTGATAATGCGGCACGACTCTGAAAATTTTTTATTGATAGGTATAAAAATATTTATGAGACTTCAAGTTCGTTTGGGATTGGAAGTCGCGAGGGAACAACACTGTGCCATACAAAGCACATTGGAATATGTGGAGGGGAGACACGTCGTATCCATCTGACATCATAATCATCATTTTAGTTTCACAATTATGTACAATATTTTTCATTACAGTAGGCCTATGGTACTGTTTTCAATGTTTTTATACTGTGGCTAGTAAAGCATATTTTTTATACATTTAATGCAGGCTAATTTTTTCTAGAATTCACATATTCTTGACATTAATTGTGTAATCCAGAATATTTGGTAATATTTCTGTGTCAAGTCCCAGACATGCCGGATTAGAGGAAGTTTACTGTAACTCTGTTATTTGTTGTAAAATATTTACAAACTATACCTGTTTAAATAATTTAATCTGTCACCTTTTTTTTACTCCTATAAAAGTTTGATAAATTGACCATTGTTGAGATATTTGAGTTTGAAAATTTAAAATGGCAACTATTTTGTAAATACATCTCAGGAAAAAATTTTTTTAAATTTTTTCCTGAAAATAGTAATGGTGTGATAATGGTACATGCCAAAATATTAACAATACAACTAACCGTTACGGAAATAAAAGTTATTAAGTTTAAAAAACCAAATTGCGGCTGGCTGTTTAACCAAGCATTTTAGGACATATGTTTATATGAACTCTTTTAGCGAATTTCCCTATAGGGAATACGCTATTACGGTAGTAGCCATGGTAAGACCGAAGCCCGGGACCACTTTACTTTTTCATTTTGAGGTCCCCAGAAGCCAAAAACACCATTCGTTCATTTTCATATATATGTATATATATATATCTATATATCTATGTGTCCGTGGTACTGATAACTTTTGAAGGAGACCTCCGATTTTGATGAAATTTGGTATGGAGGTGTAAGACCAGGTCTATTTTCATGAGTTCGCGAACCAGCATTTTCGGGTTATGGGAACGGGGTTTTATGGGGTTTCAAAGGGGACAAAAATGGGTTTTTGGCATTTTTGGACCTTAATTTTTAAAATTCATCAATTTTAACTGAAACCATTTAAAAGAGCTTAAAAAAACAAACAATTTGATATTTTGAATTTTTATTATAGCATAACTGGTTACGGAGCAAATCCAAAAATGTGTTTTCCATGTTATTCTTATGGGAAATCAAGAAAATCCTATATCTTGCTTATTTATTGGCATAACTTAATCAAATTTGGTATGTACATTATGTATATAAGGTTTAGGTTATATTTGCTTACAAAACCCATATGGCGGCAAACCTACATACTCACCCCCATGGGGTTTATGGGGAAAATAAAAAATTGCCAGAGTTTGATACAATTTTGTGTTTACATTCACCTATTATTGATTAACTTAGATTTTCTAACAACACCCAATGGCAGAAAACCTACATACTCGATATTATGGTGTTATTATGGGGAAAGTAAATAATCTGGAACTCCATTAGAAATTCGCTGAGTACGCAGGTCTGCTGCGACGGGGGTATTGTTTATTTTGGCTTGCTGAATAACCAGGAGAAGTTTGTAAAGGTTGAAGCTTGACACCCTGAATAAACAGCAGAGCGAAGAGAGTATTGACATGCTTCATATATTAATTAAAATGAAAAAAGAAAAAAAAACATGTTCATCATAATAATGTAATTTATAAATTCATGAAATAAAAATTTTATGTTTTAAATTAAGTTTAGTTATACACTGGAGCCCAAACGAAAGGAGTATTGATATTTATGGTTGCTTAAAATGTGACTACCTATTTTTTGTTGGTTTTTTTTTACACTTACGAAACACAAGATAAGGAACACATTTCTGTGATCATTAAGAACAACATTTATAAGGTACAGTGCTAACCAATTTGTAGGTGTTAGTTAAATCATTAAAAAGGTCCCACATTTTTGGTAATAACTTTAATTATAGTGTTAGTGTAACATGCTAAGAATATTAACAAAACCAAAGCCCTCTCAACATGTATGACAACTCCCACCACTATAGCCCTGCACCTCGCAAACACATTGGCAACGAAAATTCTTGGTTACACTTAATAGATAAATTTTTATATGGATTAAAAATTAAGAAACCCTAAAATGGGTAATACTTGACCACTTCCACTTCACTTTAATAACTTCAGAAACAGGCTGTCATTCCGTTTTTGTTTTGTTTGTTTGTTAGTTACACAAAGGGCTGTATAAATCACAGAGGCTACAGTATGATACTTAGGTTACCTTTAATTTTTTACACAGATTTACTATTTTACCATTAGCTATTTGAGCTAAAGATAAGTTATCAAAGAAAATACCTCGTTATACAAATAAAACCCAAAACAACCTGAAGGGTATAATAATAATTTTTTCATATGGTTGGTAGGCTTAATTCAAAAATTTTAATAGAGAAATGTTCAAAATTACCCGAGGTTGTTTTGAGTTTTGGGCCTCCGCTGTAGAAGAAGTCACTTTACTCTTCATCGCATTTCTAGTCACTCTCCCAACAGTCTTTACTTCTTCAATTTCTTCAGTTTCTGTCTGCATCTTTTCAAAATCTTCAACTCTCTTCTTTACAAGTTCACTTAAAAAGATGCAATCAAAATTAATTTTATACATAATACTCTTAACTTAAAAAGCAATAGCAGCAACATGATCATACCATACAGGGTGTTTCTTAAAGTGATCCAATAGCTAACTTTTTTATTCTATATCTGACAGTATACAGGGTGTCTAAAAACCTTTACAACTTTACCATCCTCCCATCCTCTTTCCATGTAACATACAAGTTTTCTAAAAACACCTCATGAAAGAGTGGCTCAAAAAGTTTAATACAGTAACAGTTTTATCAGCTGATTGGTTTATATTGATGCTTGGTAAACAATAACAAATAATTCGTGGGTCCCATAAGAATCGCAGTGGATGTTTGTGTTAAAGCACAGAATGTGGAGTGGTTTATTGAAACCAAGTCTGATGTTGTTGTTCAACGGAGGTTTCGGACAAGATACAATAGGAATCCTCCTTCAAGACCAAAAATTAGGGCTTGGTTTCAATAAACCACTATACACATTGCGCTTTAATACGTGCATCCATTGCGATTCTTATGAGATTCACAAATTATTTGTTATTGTTTACCAATCAACAAAATAAACCAATCAGCTGATAAAACTACTACTGATTAAAACTTTTTGAGCCACTCTTTCATGTGGTGTATTTAGAAAACTTGTATGTTACATGGAAAGAGGATGGGAGGATGGTAGAGTTGTAAAGGTTTTTTATAGACACCCTGTACTTCTTATGGGGGACCCCCTTTACTTTTTTATTTTGCTTTCAGGTATGTACTTCACTTTTCAAAATTTAATGCCATTTTTCTAATATGGTGGCCGACTTTAAAATTTCTTATGGAACACCCTACATTTTATCGTGTTTTTGAAATTGACATGTGATTTTAAGACTTTTTTATTCTTTGTTGTTTTTCTCTAAACCTAACGGTTAGGGAGCTAGAGGCAATTAAAGTTCATTTTTAGTTCCTTAAGAATAACATGGGGCAAACTTTATCTGCCCATATATCCGAAACCATTGATCGAAATGAAAAATACTCTAGAATGAAAATGTCCTAAATTGATGTTTTAAAAACATTATTCCATAATAACAAAAAAAATTGAAAATTTTATTTTTTGTATGCCATAATGGAAAGAAGTTAATTACAATGTCAAAATTATAATGTCAGATACCGGTATAGAATAAAAAAGTTAGCTATTGGATCACTTAAAAAAACTCACCCTGTATATACGGTAGAACGTTTATAATTTGGACGTCATAAAATTGGAACGTCAATAATCCGGATTTGAATCTAGCAAAAATCAAAACCTTGTATACCTTCTGCCAAATACAATATGCTCTTTACTGGAAGGTAGGTGATGGTGATGGGGTAGCAAGGAATAAGAGAGTTGTTGTGGAAGGGAGAGGACCCGTGTTCAAGGTCACACAGCCGATACTACACTCTGCTATATAGCAACCATCATACCGCAAGTCAGCTGCGGCACTGTGCATTATAAAGCATCGAGTTACGTTTCTGTTACGTGTTCACTGTGCATTATAACGCACCGAGTTACGTTTCTGTTACTGTTAAGAGCTTAGCTGCAAGAAATGAACCACAACCTCAGTTCAAAAGCTCATCACTATTTTTTTAAGAAGCTCAAAAAATGTCTGATGTTTTTAGCGTACACATTACCATGTTGATGTAAATAAAATATGATAAAGTACTTGAGCACTCAACAAAATTTTTAATCCTGACTACAGGAACCTTTACAATAAAAGATAAAATTTACTTAAATAGTACATAATAGCAATTTTTAAGGCAATTTCGATAATTCGGATGGGGTCAGGTTTCAATTACTCTGGATTGTCATTGTTCTACTGAATATGGACGAGCGACATTCATGAGGACTACGTGTTTTATAATGAATATGGGGATTTTAACTCTCTATAATATTTATTACATTAAACTTAGTTAATTTGATATGTCAAATGAAAAAGCAACTCAAAACAGTTTGGTTTATTGGTACCAGGGCGCGTGTGCGTGCAATGTTTCTGCCGCAATCCATTAGACAGTGGTAGTAGCAAAGATTGCGACTAGTGAACAGAAAGCATGTTGTGTTTTGCAGTTTGCTAAGACCAAATCTGAAGTTAATGTGTAATGTGTGTTATGCATTAAGATCGGTTGTTATCCTCCTAGTGATAATAATTCCTTGTACTATAATTCAGAATTTAACGCCGGCTTCGCCACCGCTATTGACACTGGCTGACAATTGCAGTTTATTTTGTTTAGGACAAAAATTAAATTCAAGAATATTTGTAGGTAATTGTGAACTCTTCAGTTTACAAGGAATAGATAATGAGCGTTATCAGAGTTCAGCACCTAAAGGTCAGCCCAGTTTGCTTAAGAAAGGAAGAAGATAACCACAAACAAAGGAGAGAATGGCTATCAGCCCGCTGCCTTAATGGGTGTAACCAACAATTTTTGGCCAATACCAATATAATTATGTTTGAGAAGACATTAATGTGACATTGAAGCATCTATCTTCAATTTTTGGTTCAACAAAGATGGACAGTAAAAATGAACAGATTTAATCTTGACAGAGATTGGCCAAAATTGTCACAATTGAGCCTGTAACAGTCACTTTGATAGCGAATTACAGTGAACAGCGAAGCCCTACCGACCATTGCAACTTACAGACAGATTCCTAAAGAGCTTCAAGAAAGATTGCCTAACCAAGGACCTACCATGATTTTTAAGGACAATGAAAAGTGAATATATTTAGCTAATTTACATTGATTTGATAAGATCTCAATGTAAAACCATTACTGGTAGTCAAATTGTTTGCTAAAAAAAATTGTAGTGCACACAAAAAATAGACCAATAGATTGTATTTCCAATAAACGGTATCAGTTAACTGACACATACTTTCTCCCAACAATGTAAAAAAGATGTTAAAAGCTTCAAACATTAATGTCTTGATGACTCAGTCGGATAGCTACCGGCTGAGCAGCGCTCGTTTGACCCTACGCGCGTATGTGACTTTTAACAACGTACTGCGTTTACCGCTAAACGAAAAATTGAATTTTCTCCGCAACCACTTGACGTAGAGCAATAATTTAAAATACTAGATTATTTAGTTTTTTGAGCTTGATTTAATGGTGATAAGTAAAATTTATTTCAAGACAACAGCTATTTTGAAAATCCAAAAAATTGATTTTTGAAACACTTTTTACTCTACAACTTTTGAACGCGAGTTTTCCCGGAGATGCGGGTGGTGTCATTTTATTCACCATTTTAAGCTTAATAAACCACAAAATTTTAATCAAAATCGTTAGAGCCGTTTTTGAGAAATTTTGATTTTTGATGATTTTTGAGGGTTTTTGGGGGTAAAATACCCTTAAAAATCGAAAATTCAAAAAAATGAAAAAAACGCCTGGAATTATCGTGGATTTGGACCTATGTACCAAATTTAATTAAAATCGGACCATTAGGGCATTTTCTAGCTCTGTTTACATCCTGACACACACACACACACACACAGACAGACATCACTCCGAAAACCACTTTTTTGGGCTCAGGGGGAACCAAAATGGATAAATCCACCAACAACTCAAATTCGAAAATTTTGACGAAAACAATACTTTCTCCATATACTATGGTATAGAGGGAGAAAGTAAAAATGAAAAAGGATTTACAACCCCATTACTGCTCAGGCCTAAGTATGAACATGATTTTTTACCCTAAATTGAGAAACTTAAAAAAATTGGTTGGACAGTTTCCATTAGGCACCCTTTCATAGTAAAATATAAAATATAAAAAAATTATAATTAACTAAACCCAGAAGGTTAGGATAAGCTGTTTAAACAAAAAACATCTTTAAATTTTCAAGATTCGAATCATAAAAAATAACTTACCTGTAACTTAACACTATCAATAGTAAAACAGTTATTATTTTAAAGTTCTTACAACATTTCACTTGGTTAAACATGTACTTTTAAATTGTAAACTTACCCTTTAGCAGGAGCGGGTGAGAGTGGAGGAAATCGGTTATTCACTTTGTTCATCTGGGCATTGTCTTTAAATCCTGATAACAAGTACTCAGATTCTACAGGATTAGTGGTTCCTGTTTTGGTAGTTTTAGTTTTTGATGTGGAACCTGACCCATCACCACTGGAATCTGACTGATCCTCTTTGTCACTATTCTTTTTTAATGTTTTAGTCCTTGATCGGACACTTCTTCCTAGAACCTCATTATCAGATTTCACTTCCTGCTTTTGCTCATTGTGTTTTCTAATGGTTTTTGTTCGTACACGTACCTTCCTTTCTGGACTACTTTGAGATTCTTCAGAATTCTGTTCATTTTCCTCAGAATTCTTGCCTACACGGTTTGCAGTCTCTTTCGAAATAATGTGGGTTTCATTGTTTCTGTTCACATTTTCTTTTTCTTCCATATCAACAGCTGTCTGAGGACACTTTTTCCTCAATACTTTGGTTCTAGATTTTATAGCCTTAGATTCTGTTTGACTTTCATCACTACTGCTTTCATGGACCTCCAACTTCTGTTTTTTGGAAAGAACATGGGTTTCCTCTTTCTTCTTATCAACAACAAATGTGGTTTCGTTAGTGAAAGCAGCTTTGTTTATATCTTTATTGTTGTCTGCTACGTCACTGAATCCTTTAAATTCGCCATCAAAGGGTTCAAGTGAAATTGGGGAACTGTGTGCAATAGGTACATTATTTTTAATAAGATGCCTAAGTTCTTCTTCGGTTGAACTGATTCCACTGTCCAAATCTTTTTTTGAAATAGATTTTTTTCTATTTATTTTGTTTGTTGGGTCTGAGAGAGGTGCTTTTTTGGCATCTCTCTCTTTTATCAAATTAGAAAGTGGGCTACTGTCATTAAATAAATCTTTGCTATTTCTTTCGGAAGCTCGGTCCAAACTCCTAGTGGATCTTCTAGAAGGTTGAGTGAAAGATTTAATTGTCGGTGTGTTTAATTTTTCAACAGAAACTGCACATCCAACATGTAATTGTTCATTGACTTCATCGGCCACATGATCTTGAACTTTTCCATTATTTGCAATATTTAATTCTTCTACTTGAGGGCTACTACTACCTAAAAATATAAAAAATTAATTGTAGGCCTAATTGTAAATCTTATACTCAATTAGGAGCAAGGTACATTTGTGTGAGTACATGTATGTTAGATTCCACAAAATACAAATGATAAAATTACTGCATATTCCCCGTATTTTCCCACCGGTTTTTCCAAAAACTTTGTTCATTATTGCTAAACACAATATACATTAATTATTCTTGAAAATAATAATTACTACCCATATCACTTTTATTGGGAAGTTAAATATTTATATTTTATCAGGGCCTATCATATACAATACCCTGAATCTATTCCTGCAAAGCCGGGGACGATCTGTTGTTCTATAGGGAGTATATCTATTGTTCGAAGTCTGTCCAGCAATAATTTATTCAAGAGGGGTGTTTTTTGCTCCTAGTACCAGTTGCTACTTTTTGAACCAATTGTTGAAGAAAACTCAGGGTGTCCACAAAATTGACTTCACAATCGACTGTTAAAATGGCCTTAATTTGCATTGATTTCAATGCAAAATCAATGTTTTTCATGGATAATATAGCAATAACTCCGTTATTTGTTGTTACATCCTTACAAACTTGGTACCATTCGTTAGATAATTTAATTTGTCAACTTTTTTGTGTCTTGTAAAATCTTTATAAAATTTACCGATTTTGAGATATTTCAGTTTGAAAATTTAAAATGGCCGCCATTTTGAAAATATACAGAGGAAACAATTAATTTTTTTTGAAAATGTACATTGGTATGATAAATATTCACACCAAATATGAACTGAATACAACTATCCGTTATGGAAATAAAAAGTATTATGTGAAAAAAACAAAATGGCGGCTGTGTGAGTAACTAAAGACTTCTGGTCAGTTTAAATATGATATTTTGACTTGTCTTTGGTCCAGGAATAATACCTTCAAAGGTCGGTAAGGAGTTCAGAGACACCCTGTATAAACACAGAGGTAGCTCTCTAAGAGGACCTAGCATCAACTGCCCATCAGATTGTTAGCCGGGAATATCATACTTCCTCCGAGGCGACACTGCTTAATGATCTAAAATAACTTTCATGTTACAACAGGTTGATCAAATGTTTCTGTAGCAGGTCAAATTCAGTGAGTTGTTCTCAACATTTCGCTGGACAGTGTTTACTGTGCTAAAAATGTATGCTAACAGTCATTATAAGTTTATTTTTTTTGCTTTAAATTTTATATTTGTAAGTGTTTATTAAAAAGTGATCAATTTATATTACTTCTCCTTATTTATTGTATATTATCGAACAAGAGATATGGAGGATTGCTACAAGGTATACTGATTGACTAATAGCTATTTTTCAATTTTACAATAGCTATTTAATAGCTATTTTACAATAGCTATTTTGCAGCATTTAGGAATAATTTTTATAATTCTCGATTGTTTGATTGATTTTAACCCATATTCCCGATATTATTTGATTTAACTACGGTTTTTGGCTATCTGACCATAGATTGGTCCTTAGGGATCAATTAAGTTAGCTTCTACTGTGTATTGGTTTTTTTTTACACCATGCATACCTGCTGACTGGTTCCTACGAGTTCTGCGGCACTTTGCTGGAGGTGAAGACACACTCTTAATCTGCTTCTCATCAAAGTTTGTTGGTCTTCTCAATTTCGTGTTTAACTGAACCAAGCTTTGGACTTGGCTATCTGACCATAGATTGGTCCTTAGGGATCAATTAAGTTAGCTTCTACTGTGTATTGGTTTTTTTTACACCATGCATACCTGCTGACTGGTTCCTACGAGTTCTGCGGCACTTTGCTGGAGGTGAAGACACACTCTTAATCTGCTTCTCATCAAAGTTTGTTGGTCTTCTCAATTTCGTGTTTAACTGAACCAAGCTTTGGACTTGGGCTAACTTTTGCTCAGCAGCCTAAACAAAATGTTTTTAAATGTGATTTTTCAAGTAAAAAACACCAATAAAGCTTGCAATTTTATTTAAACAGTACACTTTTAGTTGTTTGGCAAAGACTATACCAGGACAGTAAATACAGTAGAACCTCGATAGTTCGACACTTTGTGGTCTTAGAGGGTGTCGAACTATTGAAATGTCGAACTATAGGGAGTATATGGGAAATTTTAACACTGGGAGTATAAAAACCATGATTTTAATTAAGGAAATACTAAATTTTAATGAAACCATAACTTAATTGAACTTTAACATGACAAATATTCACATTATTCACCACTTTGTTTACATTTTCACATTTGTCAGTCTCCGACATGGACACTATCGGTTGTTATTGACATGTTAAGTTGTCATGGACCCTGTCGAACTATAAGGAGTGTCGAACTATCGAGAGTCGAACTATCGAGGTTCTACTGTAAAACTAAATATGTTCAAAAAAAGGTTTAACGACCATAATTGATTTTGAGCATCTGAGTGCAATAGTGATCAACTGAGCACAGTCGGACGACTAGCCAGCTGTGTGTCAACAGCCTGTACTGGGCGAATCGCCTTTCGTGTCTATTTTACAAAATTACTGTTTGTGGGTATGAGTTACCTGGGCAGCTGCTCTTCGACTCCTACTTGAAGACCTGGAACTTGTGGAATCATCGAGAGATGCTTTGTCTGAACTGTCAGACCTCTCTTTGGGCTCCACAGTAACAGTAGACATTTTGATTGGTCGGCCCCTCTTTTTTGGCACATCTTTCTGGGGCTCTTCTGAAATGAACATTGTAAAAAACAATTAAATGTAATCCTTGTTTCTCAAATGCCAAAAAGAAATACATTAAATGTAAAAAATAAAAATAAACTGGTAAACTTATGTTATTTTAAACAAACAGGCCCATTATAGAAATTTTTGGTAAGAATTTGTGTTCAAATTGTATGTGAAGTGCCTTAACCCTATATCTGGCATATACTGATTTCTCTAAGTGGCAGAGATTTTTTGTGCAAATGGTAGTGATCTAGCGCATTCTCTGAAACAAAACATTTATTTCTAAATATAAGTATAAATGTAGGTATATTTTGTTTTTCAGCACAAAATGTAGCATACAATGATGTACAATTTTGATTTTTTTCTAGCAAAGCATTTGGACTTTGTAGCAAAAAGTTTGTGAATCTTAAGTTTAGGCTTTGAAAGCAAGCTAACAAAGAAAAATTATACACATTTTATTAAAATGTAAAAGTTGGAGACAATTTGTTTTCGTTACATGGAAACTTCACCAAATTTTATATGCCCTAAAAAAAGTTATACCTTTTCTTCTAAAACCTTACATTTTTCCTGAAAAAAGCAATTTTTTTCCTGAACAAATAAAAATAAACATGCTTCAGAGATAAACAAACATATTTTCTAAAATGAATTACATTTTCTTTCATAAAATAAACATTTTTTCTATAGTTTTCTTCTAAAATTACTGAGCTATTAAGGTCAGAAAATGAAACAAAACATTTTGCTTATACAGTACACTCTCGTTCATCGGAACTAATATGGCGGACGGCCGGTTCGGATGTCAAAAAATTCCGATGAAGCGGAGTCCGTCGTGAGTCATCATTTCCGCCCGTACGGTGACCTATCGTGATTGTATTCACTTAATTGTTTTTAAGATAACACAAGAGATTTTATGAAAATAAGGCACTCAAACTTTGAACATGGTAACAATGAACCTATAGGAATAAAAACAACGCAGCAAATAAAGATGCAAAATCTTTATTCTCATATTCCATATTCATATTCTACCCATATTCTAACAGTCAACTGACTTCCATGTTAACACAGGTGCAGTCGCGACGAGAGACAGACTGAATGACAGTTTGAGTTTGGGAAGCGGTCGAAACGGATGTTCACTTCCGGCCCCCTTCCTCTTTCTATTTTTGTGCGAGTACTCCAGGGCCTCGTAAATCACATCGATGGGTACAGATTATGGAAAACGCCTGATGACGTTTGATGCAAAATGTGATACTTCACTGTTGTGCGGATAGATCGAATGAAAATTGAAGGCGCTAAAACGGAAAAATTATTTATTTCGTAAGAAAAAAAAAATTTATGATATCCAGATTTTCAGTTCCGATGAAGCGGAGTTCCGATGTCACCGAGTCCGATGAACGAGAGTGTACTGTAAAAACATAATTGTTTGGCCATTTTCAAAATTGCATAACATTTTTATAAGCAACTCTATAAAAATTCCAAGATATACAAATTGAAGGAAATATATTGTAGTAAAAAAAAAAATACAGTGGGCTCCCTCTTAACTGGCCCCCTTTTAACTGGTCTCCACTTTAAGCGGCCTACCCGGGCACAAAAACACCATCTTTTTAACAGGTTATTTTTTATCTCAACATCGCTTAAACTGGCTATGTTTCGCTGGAAACGTTGTTTTCTTATCTACTGTTTCATTCAATTCAACAGTAGCCTGGATATCATACTGTATTCACCTTCTTAAACAAATTAAAATGAACTGTCCTGGAGAAAAGTGTATACCACCGGAGGTGAAAGCATTTGGACCTCCTATCCAGTAGACAAAATAAGGAAACAAATCATTACATTATTAGTTTAGTTTAGTCGTGGATTTAATGGGTGTTGGTCGTTATATATAAATTATATAGAGTAACAAAAGAGTTGTTCTTTAAAATCATAATTGCATTTAGGCTTTATAAATTTTAGGTTAGCATTTTAAAGGTACGTCGGTTTAACCGGCCAAATTGTTATCTGGCCGAGGCCTGGTCCCTAGGTGGTCGGTTAAGAGGGAGTCTACTGTAGTGTTATTACAGAACACATACAACAATAAAAGTCTTACAAGAAAATATATGATAAAGCGTACTGATTTCACGGACCACGCTTCAGGGGCCTAAGCACTTTTTCACAATAAAATTAGTACTTATTGTGTCTTGTATCAATACAGTACATAAATAGTATCCGGAGGTACACATTTATCACAACAAAAACACTTGTTTTTACAGTAAAATAAAACTTTTCACAATAACCTAAAATGTAACACACAACAGTAACAAAGTGGCAATGGAATCGGCGTTAATCACAAAATCAGGGCTGAATTCAAAAGCTTCGAGAAAATAAATTTTGCAATTAATAAAGTATATAAAATAAAGTATCTGTGGCGCTTTACAACCGTGGTCTGGCTTAAATCTGGTGAACTTATAAACATGTTAAAGTGGTCCATGCCATTTCACAGTTAAAAAAAGTGGTCCGTACAAGGAATTTGCAGATAGAGGGTTAATGCTATTCTCTAATAAAGCAATGTAGGTATACAGAACCAAATAAGTAGGGACATCCTTATGGGTAAGTGAGAACGCCGCCCCTGAAACACAGATAGCACCACCAAGACGTAATTTTTGTTCAATTATCATGCTGATTGGTTGAATGGAAACAGATGGCTAGAATAATTTTGCAGACGTTTGTTATTGTTTTAATTTTTTGTAAACAAATACGATCATTTTGACATTTAAGAGGTAAAAAGAGGGGTTCCTGTGACAATTAGGAGAAAGTAATCCCAGCATCAGCGCTTAATTTTACTATGGTTTTCGGGGGCAAAACTAAAATTTTTTAACATGGGATGTCCCTACTTATTCGGTTCTGTATACATTGAATAAAGTTACGGTATATTTGTGTGAATGTATGCACATGAATCTCATTAACGGCTTAAAAGATTTTCTACAAACTTTTCAAATATGGGATGAAAATAATAAAAATGCAGGTCTCTATCCTAGGAAAAATACTATTCCGATTTAATCTTTAATTGAAATTCTAAAAATTTTAACATTGGTATTGTAGGATTAAAAATCAAAACAAAGAAATGATGAAAACAGCTGATGAATAATGATGAACTCGACTGTCAAAGTGCAGACCACGTGTTTCAGTATAAACAAGAGGGTTTGCATTGCAGTCAGTTACGGTACTAAATAATTAAATAGTACTATAGTAAATGTAATTTATAGCCTACTTTTTTAATCGTACTTTATATTGCTGATTATGAATGTTTAGATAAATAAAAGTTATGTAAATATAAAAAGCAGGAAATCAATGTGTAGAATTGCAATTGAATTTTAAACAAAAGAATTACTAACAATTATGAAATCAGCTGTAACCAAATGATTAGAAGTCATGTGTTATAGATTCAATATGTGTTTTAACAAATATACATCAGAGTGCAGCAACCGTAGGCCTACATTAAAACAGTCTAAAAGGCGAGTGAGCGGAGCAACAAGCTCGTCGTGAACAAGAAACCAGCCGTTTTGCACTGGGCATTTTAGCACACTGTCTGTAACTGATATTACTGTACAGAATTGTTTAAGTTTACTGAGGAAATTCTCAGCCCCCAGGTAATTATATAAATTTAACAAGCTTTAATCAATAACTAGTCCTAGTAGTTTAAAACTGTTTGAGCATTCCAAATGTAATATAAAACCTAAAATATTAACAAAGATTGTATACATTCTTTATTTGAAACTGTTTACAATATCAAAATTATTTTAGGTCTAAAATTTGTGAAAAATAAATTTAAAACTACAAGGATTTGGCAGTGATGAATTTATATAGCATGCTGTTTCCAGTAAAAAAAGTCAGTTAAATTTTTAACGAAGCCTTTACTTACTAGTATTTTCAGGTTGACTTTTTCCGGCTTGGTCATTACAGTCTTCATTTGATTGAAATATAATGGATTTATTCTTAATAGCCTCTAGTATCCATTTCAAATCTTCAATATCATTCTGAAAAAAAGAAAATAATAATAATAATAATTAACCTTAAAAGGTACTCTAAGTTTATCTTGGGATCTTTGACCTTGACTTTGTAGGATACATAGCTAGTGTATATTCCATATCGAAATGTATTGTATTAGTAGGCAACTTACTCTATGATGAGTATCCTACGAGAATAATAATAAATTACAGTAGAGGCCCCCTAATCCGAAAATCTGCTTAATCCAAACATATCCCATGACTTATTGGACATCGTTAATAATTTATTATAACTTACTAATTAACAAAGTGGAATGTTTCAATTAAACTACAAAACATTAACTAAGTAGGCCCTACTATTTGAGAAACTTCAACATATACCTATCCCGCAATCGCAAACATATGTGGGTTTTTACAGAAAATATCGGTTTTAGCTCTGGTGTATTACAGCACCGTACATAAATACAAAAACTAAACAAGGTGTAGATAATTTGTTAATTTGCCCAGCCTTCAGTTCAATAAGCTAACAAAATTAAACTCTGCGATCCTGGCCTACTCCAAAACACTTAATGTCAATACAGCCCAAAGTCCGATGACTCAATGACTCATATTTATTTGGAGTGTGCAAACAGAGGCGGCCCTACATAAAGGCAAACAAGGCGGTGCCTGGGGCCCCGCGTTATTTAGGGGCCCCACACAGCCGCGAACCATGTGGAAAATGTAACGTCATATTTAAAATATGCAAAAAATCGGCAAAACTTCATTCTGACACAACCAATTTTCAGGTTTGTTCGAACGCGGTTGGCGAGGGCTTGCAAAACTATTAACTTTGAAGGACAGTTTAACTGTAGTTTTGGTGTTGGCCACACTGGCGACTGCAGTGCTGGTCGCGTTGTCTGTCTTAGTCTGCCTGCCGTTTGTTTCCCGCACGACTCACGTATCACATGATCTAAGCGAAATTTCTTGAGTAAAATTGTGGACGTTATACTAATGACAAAAAGATGGAAGGGGTCTCAAATTAAAGGTCTCAGTCCCATGCATGAGGGAAAATTATTGGCGTGTCCATAAAATTACCAGGAAATGAGAAATAACGCAAAACATCCTCCATAAGAATAGCAAGGAACTAACTACATATTACAAATCGACTGCAGATTTTTACATCGCCATTTAATTAGTAAAAAAAAATTAAAATATACTGGTTTGCCAAGAATTTAGGATATAGGCCCCTACTTACAATCATAAAAGCATTTTAATCGTGATAGAGGTGCAAAGTGGTTTGGGAACCGCCTACTTTTATAACATTGAAACATGAGTTTTTCTTTTATTTAAAAACAAGATTCAAATGATCATATATAGAGTGAAGGGGATGTATTAATTAAAACTTTATGCGTGGCAGTCAACGGAAGTACTGATTCTGTAAGTGGAATTTCCCTATAAAAATTTAGCATTTTACAGATTGCAGAATAGGAGAGAGTTCAACTCAAAGATGTTTATCAAACAGCAATATTTTATAATGTTTGTAAAAATTCACAGTATTGTAATCAATTTCAAAGTCATGCTGAAACCCATGAGTATAACACGAGAAATAAAAATAAAAAAATATTGTTTAAACACAATTTAGAGATTTTTACAAAGGAAACTTCCTATGCTGGAATAAAATTTCTAAAGGCAATCCGAAAAGAAATAAGAAATGTGCCAGATTGTCGAAAATTAAAGGATGTGCTTAAAGAATTTCTGATTGAAAAGGCATGCTACTCGATTGAAGAACTGTATCTGTAAAATTATTTTGTTAGAGTTAGTTTTTAATCTTAATCATTTGACGCTATTTACTGTACCTATGTACTAATTTGATAAATAAAGAGATTGATTGATTGATTGATATAGGCTATATATGTTTGTGTCCCTAGACACGAAAACTCTCGTAAAAACGGTCCGATCGACAAAATATTTGGTAAAGATGTGTAATCCTACGTTTATTCGGATGATACGTTTATTCATTTTTCATAAGTAATTTTAAAAACATTAAATTTTTATTTTGACCATTGGATTTAGCTAAAAAAAGACACAATTTAGTACTTTTGAAGATTTGCTCTATCTCCATTGGTTACCGAGATATTAAAAAGTCTAAAGACAGTACATTGTATTTTGGGGCTCCAATGTTCATCTTATGGAGAATAAGGAGGTGTTAATATTTCACTTATTAACCAATATTTTTGGATAAAACTCTTGGTTTTTGTGTTTATCATGGCAGCAAACCTGCATACTCTTTTCCCATGTTAATCATATGGAGAATAGGCAAACTCCTATAGCAATGGACAGATATTGATGAAACTTAGTATATGGTTTCATATGGTCGAAATAAAAATTTTTTATACTAAAAACCTACTTTTAGAGTTCCCCATGGCAGCATACCTGCATACTCTTTCCCTATATTTATCATAAGGAGAATAGACATTTATTTCCATATTGACAAGCATGTGATGAAATCTTTGATTTACAGGTTCATGTGGTCAAAATTAATATTACTAATTTGGAAATTCGTTGAGTACGCAGGTCTGCTGCGACGGGGGGTATTTAATATCTCGGTAACCAATGGAGATAGAGCAGAGCTTCAAAATCCTAAATTGTGTGTTTTTTAGCCACATCTAGTGTAAAAATCAAAATTTAAAATAAAAAAAATTACATGTAAAAATTAAAAAACCCATTTTTGCAGCACAAAACCCCCAAAAACTACCCCTTCCGGCCCATCCAAATAAAGGTAGGACTACGCATCTCTACCAAATTTGGTCTCGATGGGACCATTATAACGAGAGTTATCGTGTCTAGGGACACATACATATGTATATATATGTTATATATACAAATTTTAACGAATATTATTTTTGGTCTCTGGGCACCTCAAAATGGTAAACATGGTCCCGGACTTACCTCTTACCATTAGACCTATGGTAACAGCTTCCTCCCAATGGGAAATTCGCTTAAAATGACGGTTTATAATTTTACCGAGCATAAGCTCGGTACCCCCACAACGCATCATTATAAAGAGGTTTTCACATTATCATGCCAAAAAAATTTCTCACCAAAGGATGTTCTCTTTCATGATTCTTTTCATGAGCCCGACAGTTAACTGAACACACACAGAGCGGTTAGCTCTCAACAGCTATGTGTCGCAAATGTATGGACAGTAAAGCTCCCTGGCTTCTTTCTTTGGCTCTCGCTCTAGCCGCTTCTATTATTAGGCGTGTTCATTTAAAATTGACAATATCTTACCTCTAAACTAATACTCTGATGCCAATAGTTCTTGGCAGCTTGGAGAGGATTTTTCACTTGAGTTTTCAATGAATCAATTGCTTTTTTCTTACTCATTTTTCATTCAAGTTGATTATTCAGCAGCTGAAAAAAATAATACCATAAGTTTTTTAAGACTACCGTATTATCCTTAGTGAATGAGAAAATAAACTTGCTTGTTGTTGCAGGCTCATTATAACATTAAGGTGATTCCATTCTAATAAGGTAAACTGCCTAAATGCCGTGAACATACCAAACGCCATGATTCCTCACTTTACGTGCGAATACTGACGAAATCGGCAAACCGACGGCGAAATAACGACGTCATTTTTACTCAAAAACTCCTTGTTTACTACTCTGTGTGTTTCTTGGCGGGACGCGGCGGCTAAATTTTCGTCAGTTGGCGGTCAAACGTTGCCCGGTGCAGAAGTGCTTACTTTCTTAGCTTCTTTACTAAGGATACGGGAGAGCCAAATAAGTTATTGACGCTTTATATTTCATATAAATGGGGGTTTTCATCGATTTAAACATTGTTTATAATCTTTTCTATCTTAAAACTGCTTCATTAAGACAATTTCATTTCTGAATGTCTTTAAAATAACTGTCACGGGATTTAAACTGTAAATCATTCAGTTTTCAAAACCCGTGATAACGACTACGGAAATTGATTTTTATATGTGCCTGTTCAGTAATGCATTAAAATAGTTTTTTTTACGTTTCAAACGAGTTATAATGTATGAAATTTGAGATAAAGAGCTAATTTATATAAATACTAAACTCCGTGATTGATATTTTAACTTTTATTCAAGTAAATAACTTGTTTCTTGTCAAAGAATCTACTAAGACATTTATTAAGCTTTGATTATTGAGGGTGTTATTTATTTGTCTTTTCACTTATTTTTAATTGTGTGAGTATATTTTTACTCAGAGCATTTTGCAGATAAGGATTTTAATAAATAAATTGTTTAAAATGTGATCTAACCTTTTTATTTCCAATTATCAATGGTCACGGGATTTGAATGACAAATAATGCATTTTTCAAATTCCATGCTTGGAGTCACAGATTAAAGCTTTTGAAGAGGTGGTCTTTAGTAACGAAATATCTAATTTTTCCCCCATTTTGATCCAAGTTTAGTTGAAAAAGTGTTAATTATAACACTAAAATACACAAATCCCAAAATCCGTGGTCAACATTTTGGTGTTAACATTACTGAAAACACGTTTGTTGTACAAGGTTTTTAACAAGATGTTTAACACATTAAAGCAATGTAGGAGTAGAAATATTGTCTTAACATTTCAATGACCTTAAATATTTCGTATGTCAATGCTCTTTTAAAAGAATGTAGTTATTTCTTGACCAAAGATATAAGCATTGACTATGGATACTATAGAATCCATAGTCAATGATGTAAGTACTTAGCAAAAAAAGTTCTCTCCTTTTGCAATAAATGTTGATGTAACTTACTTTAACTGCCATTCTAATCTATTGTGTAATAAACTAGGATTTAATTTAAGAGGCTATTAATCTTTTAAAATGAAACGAATTTGATATAATATAACTTTTTTACTGTATGCAGTCTTGACATCATATGCTCTAAACTGTCGTCAGCCTGTAAAAGACATTTCTTATATGGGTGTAAGTATTGATTTAGCAATAATAAGTAGTTATATTGCCAAAATAACATCTTAAAAAAAGTTTCTGACCATAATATGGGTACAACAGGATGGTCACGGAATTTGGCTGGCATATCACGGAGTTATGTTTCGTTCTCACGGAATTATGTAAATGGTGCAAAAATGACTTGCTCTCATAAATATTTTATAGTTAATCACATTTTGAAGCTACTTACCACCTGAAAACAGTATATTGAAGGGGAAATAATGAGGAGTAAAAAAATAGTACAACATACAACCTTACTTGTGGAAAAAGGTGTTTAATGGTTGAAAAGAAACTTAACCAGGCTGAAGGATGCTTAAGATCACGGCATTTAGGCAGTTTACCTTAATGATGACAGTCCCGTTGAATACACTTTCACAGCTTCAAGAAAAATTAGGGCTTAGAGAATATTTTTGGGACACTGAAATGAATTAATTGGACTCACCGTCAATTATTCGCAATCCAGGACAGATTTCTAGGTCTGTACGCGTTTCGCAGCCCTAGGCTGCATCTTCAGCAGTTGAGGTTAAACATGGATATTACATGAGTAGATCTATGAAGATCCCGTCAGGTGATTTAAAAGTACATTTAAAAGAACTTTTTGAACCGCACAAACACAAATACGAACAAACACATACATAAATGGCCATTTTTTATGAGGAGTAAACATAACCTTAAAAAAGACCACATATGTTCTTTTTTAAGGTTATGTTTACTCCTCATAAAAAATGGCCATTTATGTTTGTGTTTGTTCGTATTTGTGTTTGTACGGTTCAAAAAGTTCTTTTAAATGTACTTTATATATATATATATATATATATATATATATATATATCGTATGGCTCATTCAGCCAGCCACCATGGTTTAAGAATAATAAAAAAAATTCTGCGGTGCAGAGCACCTGAGTCAGTATAAGTAAAAATCTAAACACTAAAATAAAAAAAAAAAATACCCCCGTCGCAGCAGACCTGCGTACTCAGCGAATTTCCAATGGAATTTCGGATTATTTACTTTCCCCATAAAAACACCATAGGATCGAATATGTAGGTTTGCTGCCATGGGGTGTTGTTAGAAAATCTAAGTTAATCAATAATTGGTGAATGTAAACACAAAAGTGTATCAAGCTCTGGCAATTTTGTGTTTTCCCCATAAACCCCATGGGGGTGAGTATGTAGGTTTGCCGCCATATGGGTTTTGTAAGCAATCATAAGTAAAGCCCTATCTAGATAATTTACATACCAAATTTGATTAAGTTATGTCGATAAATAAGCAAGATATAGGGTTTTCTTGATTTCCCATAAGAATAACATGGAAAACACATTTTTGGATTTTCCCCGTAACCAGTTATGCTATGATAAAAATTCAAAATACCAAATTGTTTGTTTTTTTAAGCTCTTTTAAATGGTTTCAGTTAAAATTGATGAATTTTGAAAATTGAGGTCAAAAAATGCCAAAAACCCATTTTTGACCCCTTTGAAACCCCATAAAACCCCGTTCCCATAACCCGACAATGCTGGTTTGCGAACTCATGAAAATAGACCTGGTCTTACACCTTCATACCAAATTTCATCAAATTCGGAGGTTCCCTTCAAAAGTTATCGGTACCACGGACACACATATATATATATAGATATATATATATATATACATATATATGAAAATGAACGAATGGTGTTTTTGGCTTCTGGGGACCTCAAAATGAAAAAGTAAAGTGGTCCCGGGCTTAGGTCTTACCATGGCTACTACCGTAATAGCGTATTCCCTATAGGGAAATTCGCTAATAAAAATTAGATCTCTTTTTATAGAGCTAAATCCAGGGCGCTAAGCCATTGCAGCCCAGCTTCACTTGAGCTATGCAGACCGGCCAATCCTTCGGGGAAGGCACTCAGTGGGCACTCTTCGACTATGTGTTCCATAGTTTGATACTCTGCTCCGCAGTCGCATGACTGGTCTTGTGTCATTCCCCATTTGTGCTTCCAATAATTACATCTCCCCACTCCAGTGCGGAAACGATTGAGTATAGTCCACTGCTTCCGAGGAAGATTCATACCACCTACCGCTACGGTCGGGTCATCTATCAAGAAGTGGTTCCGACCTTGAAAAGCGTCCCAGGAGGAAGTCCAGTTTGTATGGATGGTGAAGTTCGAGTCCATCAACTGGGAGGCTGTTCGTAGAGGTGGTTTTCGGGACCTCAATCGGCCCGCATTCTGGGGTAGGTAATCATGGATGGGCAGCTGTGGAGCAGATAAGATCTTTGTGTATTCCCTAATGAGTGCATCCCTTCGTCTTATTTCAGGAGGAGCGATATTACACAGCACCGGGAGCCAGGGTACAGGAGTCACCATGAGTGTACCACTAATGGCTCTCATGGTCCTGTTTAGCTGGACGTCGATCTCTCTAACGTGCACACTATTTAACCACACGGGAGCACAGTACTCAGCAGTTGAATATACCAATGAAAGAGCAGTTGTTCGCAGAACTTGTGCGTTAGCTCCCCATGTGGAGCCAGCAAGGTGATGGACAATGTTAGTCCTGGTTCTCACCTTAGCTGCCGTTTTTTGTAAGTGGCTTTTAAACGTGAGAGACCGATCTAAAGTGACTCCCAGATACTGTGGGTGGTCATTATGTTTCAACTCAACACCGTTGAATACGATTTTAAGCTTTTGGTTGGCCAGTCTATTATTCAAGTGGAAGCAAGCAACCTCAGTTTTTGTTGGGTTTGGATTTAGCTTCCAGGCTTCAAAATATTCACCGAGGGTCGTGAGGTCATTTGTTAGTGTTTCCTCAGCTTGTCGAAAATGCTGGTGTTGATATGCCAATGCAATATCATCTGCATATATAAACTTTAAGGACCGAGTTACAGGAATGTCGGCAGCATACACATTAAAGAGCAGTGGGGCGAGCACTGACCCTTGTGGTAGGCCATCCTTTAGTTGCCTAAACGTACTTTCTCTGCGTCCCAGATATACTTTTATCATCCTATTGGAGAGCATTGAGTTGAGGAGACGCAACAAGAAAGGGCAAGGAATAAGGTCGTAAAATTTAACTAGGAGGCCTTTTCTCCAGACGGTGTCATATGCTGCAGTCAGATCTAAGAAAGCCACAGAGGTTTTCAGTCTTCGCTCAAACCCATCCTCAATGAAAGATGTCAGTGCTAAAACCTGGTCACAACAGTTGCGACCAGGCCTAAATCCAGCTTGTTCGACAGGGATGCTGGCATTGAGAATAGGGAGGATTCTGTTATAAATCAACCTCTCTAGCAGCTTATAACAAACACTTAAAAGAGCTATAGGCCGATAACTTTCAGGCAGTTTTGGATCCTTTCCGGGCTTCAGGATAGCTATGATCTTGGATTTTCTAAATATCCCAGGCATGTCGCCGGTTTTCAGAGTGGTGTTAAAAACTTCCAGAAGCCACTGTCTAGCCTTGTTACCCGAGTGTTTTATAAACTCCGGGAAAATGTCATCCAAACCTGCTGCTTTGCCAATTGGCATCGCATCAATCGCCACTTCCAGCTCGTCGTAAGTGAAGGGTCTAGAGACTTCCAAGGGTGCTTGCCGACTCTCCTTTATCTCATTAAGCTTGAAATTAATTTTTCTGTCTGCAGACGTACGCACACTTTTTGAAAGTACGGAGAGGCGTTTTGCAATTTCACGAGGGCTAGGCTGTGAGGCATCGTGTTTTTCACTTGATTTACCAGTGGAGAGTTTCCTGAGCAGAGACCAAGCTTTCCGACTGCCAGCTGCCAGACAAAATGTACTTTAAAATCACCTGACGGGATCTTCATAGATCTACTCATGTAATATGCATGTTTAACCTCAACTGCTGAAGATGCAGCCTAGGGCTGAAACACGCACAGACCTAGAAATCTGTCCTGGATAGCGAATAATTGACAGTGAGTCCAATTTATTTATATACAGCAATTCCTAAGTTTGGCTATAATTCACACTGAAATGAGTTGCAACATGCATTGGTAGGAGATTGTTGAAATGTCCAAAAAATTTAGTAGGCCACATAGATTTATATGATTAGAATAAATCTATAGCCTACTTATTTAATACGCTAAGGGTTTTTTTGTCTTGAGAACTCCTCCTACAATTTTCAACCGATTTTCAAGTTTTTGGTGTCGTTGGATAGGGCTTGGTCTGTAGTTGTTTCCGCCAAAAATTGATGAGAATCGGACTGAAAATAAAGGCGCTATCCAACATTGAAATCTCAAAATTTCTAATTTAAATAACATTGGGGACTGAATAAAGCATTTGAAACATCTGTTAATATCAGCTGTAAATACGTGTAGTTATTGGCGATTAAATATATCCACATTATTGGATTGGTTGGATGCCATTGATTTAGAGCTAAAGTAACATTGGTACTGTATTTAAATAAATTGCTTGATTTCGAGCAACACGTATACTAGTTTTGACTAAATAGGCCTATTATTCAAATAAATAAATGTGAGCCAGAAAGCAAAGAGGGGGCCTCATCTCGGCAAAGTGAATTTTTACAAGTGAAATAGAAAATTTGAAATAGCCTACATGTCTTTTTGCAGGTTTCGCACTGTAACTAATTAGGCCTATTACCTTATTACCTTATTATTACCTTATTACCTCCTCCTTTGCTTGTGACCAGACATGTCTGGATTAGCAGCGTCAAATATTTACAGATTATTTACAATATATATATACACTTGGAAGGGAACAGTGACTTCCGTAGATTTTACTAAAATTCTTGGCAATGGATGGGATCATTATGTTGAGCTTGCTCCAAGCCCACACAGTCATATTCAAAGAACTCCTGCAGCGAGTAAAAGGGTCTGTTCTTCAGCCAGGACTTAAGCAGCGCGGAGAACCTAACACTTTCAAGCCGCTTTATGCTGTCAGGAAGCTTGTTGTAAAGTTTAATTGCTACAACTGAGAAGGAGTCCTTGGTTTTGCTCAGTCTACAGCGAGGAACGTCTAATTTGCTTTTATGCCTGGTGTTGTGGCTGTGTACTTGGTCCCTGGCCATAAATTTGTGCAGATTAGACTGAACAAAACTAACACAGGTAAGTATGTAGCAGCTGTGCACAGTTAAGATGCCAGTCCTTTCAAACAGTGGTTTGCAGTGGTCCAATCTCCCACTTCCCGTCAATATATGCACAGCCTTCTTCTGTAGCTTGAGAATTCGAGAACAGCTTGATGCATGGCCCCAAAGTTGTAGGCCATAAATGACATGACTGTGAAATAGTGCGTAGTAAACAACAAGCAGGTAGGATCTGTCAACTAACTTAGTCAATTTCCTCAATAAGAAGAGTACTCTAGCTAGCTTCTTGCACACATTCTCAATATGATCATTCCAGGTTAGTTTAGGATCAATTACAAAGCCAAGCAGAGTAACGTTCGCATATTCCTGTGTTAACGATGTACTTAATGAACATATGAGTTTTTGTGTCTTATCTTCATTTAGCTTAAGCTTGTTTACTTCAAACCAACCCTTCGCTTCCTCAAACAGGAGTTCCGAACTCTCCCTAGCTGTTACAGGATCGCTACCAGTAGACACGAGGGTGGTATCGTCTGCGAACCTTAGTGCATTGCCTTCAAGCTCAAGGTCGTTAATGGCCACCAAAAACAGCACAGGTCCCAACACAGACCCTTGCGGAACTCCATGGTTGACTAAGAGGGGCTGAGACTGAGCACCACAGATGGAGATAACTTGTTGGCGGTTGTCAAGGTAGGAGGTGAGAGTTTCCAGTGCTGTGCCTCGAACTCCATAACGTTGAAGCTTCATTAACAGGATGTTGTGTGGGACTACATCAAAAGCTTTACTTAAGTCGCACAAGGTCAGTGCAACTGTGTCGGTGGCCTCGTACGCCTCATAAATTCGCTGAGTAAGATCCGCTACTGCAGTGACGGTAGACCTACCCTTCCTAAATCCGTGCTGGAGATCGGAGAACAAGTTGTTATGTTCGAAGTACTGGACCAGTTGTAACTTCAGTACTGTCTCCATTATCTTGGAAAACATGGGCACAATAGAGATTGGCCTATAGCTGGACATATTTGAAGGATCGCCCTTTTTAAAGATGGGTACTGTCCTCGATATTCTAAGCCTATGCGGAAAGATCCCTGCTCGTAGGCACATATTGATAACCCTACTTAGTGGCACAGCTATGGTATCTATTATTGACTTAATCAGAACGGAGGTCATCCCGTAAATGTCAGGACTGTGAGAGGCCTTAAGGCGACTGACCAACATCACTACTTCCTCAGGAGTTATCGCCCTCCACTTGCATAGACTGGATGTTTGATTATTTACTAATTCAGCTGCCTTTACGTCATCAGCACTAAAACTATTAGCAATACTGGAGACTTTACCAATAAGAAAATTATTAAAATCATCTGGGGTTGCCGTACACTTTGAAGTAGGAGGTTTTGTGGATTTTCTACTATTATTTACAAGATTCCAAAGGGCCTTACAGGGATTCAAGGAATTTTCAATGGACTGTGCATTCGCTAATTTTTTAGCTTCGTCTACCTTAACTCTATACTGCCTCTTAGCGCTAATGTACAATGAGTGAAAATGAGCCCTAGTTTCTTCCTCAGTAGCATTCATTTTGATGTCTCTAAAAGTCATTATAAACATCTTTAATCTGGCTAACTCTTCGGTATACCATGGTTTATCAACCTTACAAGATTTATGTTTTATTCTGTCTGAGGTAACATCTGACCGCTTAACTTGCAATGGAAAAAATTCATTGAATAAGTCATTTAATACATCAAAGAAAGCCTCAAAAGCCTCCTCGGGCTGTTTTTTGTCTATAAGATCTGACCAGGTAACCTCAGAGAGAGCTTGCTTGAAAAAAGGGACCAAGTCCTCTTTTATAATTCTAAAATTTCTATTATAGTTACTAAGCCATACAGGAGTATCTGAAGGAGGACTTACCGAACTGAAGTTTGCTTCAACCAGCACGGCTTTGTGGTCCGCCACAAAGGCCTCTGTTACCCAGGAGCTGTAGTCCCACAAGTCCAGGTCAGTCGCAGCACTATCGAGGCAGCGGGTCCCTCTGGTGGGCAGTAGGCTGGTCAGGAAAAGGCCGTAGCTGCGCAGTAGGTTGGTAAAATCTCGAGTAGCTTGCTCATCAACGTTCAAGGCAATGTTGAAGTCCCCACCTATGATAATTTTCTTGTCCAACCCAATAATGTAGGTAAGACACTGATCCAATAACTCAAAAAACTGATCAATTTCTCCGGCAGGGGAACGATATACACTAATAATTATTGTGGCGGACTCAATAAGTTCAATGGCCACAACCTCCAAAACACGCTCAAGGCAGAACTGTGCTAGACAAACAGCCTTACACTCAATATTGTCATCAACATAAATGGCCACACCACCATTTTTATGTTCATGCCTAAAATAACCAGTCACTAGTTTCAATCTGTTTATACTAGTAAAGTATTCACTCTCCTCACTGCTCATCCAGTGTTCACAAGCACAAAGAATATTTATTTTGTTTTCATCACAAAAAAGTGAAACTACATTAATTTTAGTCCTTAGGCACTGCACATTTAGATAGCACAACACATTTCTAACGTTAGGCCTAGTCCTAGGTAGCCTAGAAGTTACCATATTAGGCCTACCAGAGTCTAAATTGTGCTTCAAGCTGTCTGCAATTCCGAGGCTCTTCTGAATAAAAAACGTTTTATGGTAACGTTTTTAGGCCATAACGAGCTTTCCAGTATTTTGTCCTTTTGATCGAAGTCCACACCAATCTTGAAACTTTCATTTGGGCTGTTCTCAAATTTCGGGACAATTTCACGACCGAAAAAAACAAAATTTTTATGTTGCAAAAAATTATTTAATTTAAAGTAGACAATACGTTGGCATGTTATCAATATTATACTAGCTCAGCAGAGCTAAAAAAATATTATTTCTATTTTTTTACTATTTTTGATAAAAAACTTACAATGAATTGAATCATTTCTGTAATGTTTTTCACCCTAGTAAAAACTACCGTTTTTTTTACAAACTGTTAAGGTTTCATGTGTGTATGGAACAAGGAGAATTTCAATTTATCTACTGAACACTAATATATGTATTGTTTTTTAAAATAAAGCAAAAAATATACTGACGTTCCCGAAAACCTCAAATATTTACGTAGAACAACAGTCTTAACTTGTTTTTTACACTGAAATCCATATAATATCATCACGTCGATAACAATATAACCTTTATCCTGGTATGTTATATCATTAGAAAATACTAAAATGCTTATAACTTAATAACTAAATTGTTTAAAAATAAAAAACAAAGTGTTACCTGAATGACACAAAAGTTTCAGAAATGATGTAAAACCTCGTCTTACAATAACCCACTCATATAAATTAATTTTAACCTAGGTTTACTATGTTAACGCATAGTGATTAATTAAAACCTTAACAATTACTTCATGATGGCAGCCTAACATTGGATCCTAGGATACAGGGACTGCACGTTTAAATTTGTAGTACACTCTGTGGCCCTTTACAACGATTGCTGGTGGTGGCAACAAAGCCACAATTTGGTCTGTTATTATAAAAGATGAACCATTTTAAAATTTTTATTTAGTTTAATGTGCAACCAAAAAAAGGAAAAGCTTAAAATTGTTGCTTAAAAAGTACTTTCTTTGGTTTCATTATTTAATTCACTGTCCATTGATTGTTTAATAATCAGTAGCCTACAAACAGATTTTATAAAATTCTTCCACATTTTTGGTTATTTATTAACTTAAATTTAGATGATTTAGCTTTAATTAGGAATATATTATAATTGCTTGGTAAAATGGTCAAAGAATAACTACCGTAGGCTATACATGTAATTCTAAGTGAATGTTCAATTGTTAGCCAAATGAAAAAACCTACCAAAAAATGAAATAAAGTAGGGTATTCTGAATTAAATTCAAATCCACAAAGTAAAGAACATCAACTGTTCAGCCTAAGAAATATAGATAATTGCAAGTCTTGTAACAGGTTAACTTATTTTTTATTTGATATTTTTTCACGTGGTTATTTTTTGTTATTTTTTGGGGAATTTGGTTTTTTTATATTTTTTGGGGATTTTGTTTATTTATTTATATATATTTTTTTTGGCAATTAGCTTTTTATTGATATAGTTTGATCAACCACGTAAAAAAATAAATAAATATTTTAAAAAGGAAAAAAATTAAGAGGAGGATGGGTAGGACTTTTTCTATTTTTTCATTTTTTATTAATATTATTGCTTTAGAAGATGATCACTTAAATAATTCAAAATTATCCTACATAATTTTTATTGCCTACATATTTTTAATGTCCCGATAAATCGCCGGTTTTTTTTAAATTTTTAGAGACATTTTGGGTGTATTCAAGGTTATTTTTTTTACATTTTGGTTATTTTTAAATTTTTTTACCTCGAGAACTGTTACAATTGTATTAAAAACAATGAACTTGATTTTTCTATGAATTATTAAACTCGTTTTATCATTCAGGAAACGTTTCCGATCATTATCGTCATTTCGGAAACCATCCATCATGTCAGGAAACGTTACAGAAATGACCGTATCAGAAATGATGTTTGACACTTTGAAAAATAATGGAACGATTTGGGCGCAAAATACGCGACATTGAAGAGGTTAGGTTGAACTAGAACAACGATCGTCTACAAAGTATGACTGATTAAAAATGTTAGCTATTATATTTTTTGTCATTTTAAAGTTACCTGAATGATGACTAATTAAGGTACGGAAGAATATTTACCACAAAAAAGGTTAATAACTTTATAATCACTTGAAACTTCACAAATCACTTGTTGGAAGATGGCGCAATGATGCATTCGCTCAGTAGTGGGCCGGTCCGTTCCGCGGTCCGTTCCACTGTCGGCGACTATGGCGGGAATTTCAAATCAATCTCCTGCGATCGTAAAAAGTGACCGACAGGCATTTAATTTATTATAATAGTCATATGAAACTATTAATAATTATAAAAACGTGATAAAACATTAACATTAGAACCTAGGTAAACAATCTCACAATTAAAATTTGATTTTTTTGCCTTTTTCCTTACTTTTAACATCTTAAAATGGTGAAGTGCTGTCATGTAGACAGTTACAGAAATGACATTTTTTAACTTAAATATTTAATAAATAAATAAATTTGAAAAATCAGTTGATAAAATATATTTCTTATTAAAGAAAAAAAAATACTAGGTAGTAAATATATTTTTAAAATATTTTTTATAATAATTTTTAATATTTTTATCTTAAAGAGACACAAATTGTCCCGTAATTTGAGAACAGCCCATTTACACCCTTAGTTTCTAATTTTTCAATGTCGAAGTGAACATTAGGAAAACTGGAGTCAAGAAATGTCTTCACAGTGTCCACCGTTGTTCCCTTTTTTATTTTTCCAAGATGGAACCATGCACGCTTAGTTCCGGCCAGAGTTGTGTTGCTGTTCCCCGTGCCGATGACTACATTGTTTTTACGGCCATTATTATGACGGTAATCACGATCTCGGCGAGAGGTCTCCTTTACTCGATTTGTTGATGTAGTAGAGGCAGTTTTATTCAAGATATCCGCATTCCGTTGATGCTGATTAGTTTCCATTGTGGCAGGCCTAGTACTGCTTGCCTGATTACTTTGTTGCTTCACATTAACGTTGCTTTTTATCGCTCCAACGTAGGATTTTTCCTTTACACTTCCTTTTTTCCCAACTTGTTGCCACGGTAACTCATTCATGGGCCGTACCGAATTAGTCATATTTGGTTCTGAGATTTTAGTTACAACCGAAGCTGTATTGTCATCAATGATATTCGAATCATTATTCACTTCAGTTCGATAGTCCTCTTTATCGATTGTTAGATCGGTAGGTTGTCGACTTTCGGATTGATCAGATCGGGCTTTTTCGATGCAATGTTTTTTCAATTCTGTAGCCTTTGAGTAATGATTTGAACCGGAAGTGTTACTAATCGTCTGCTTCTTGACATATCGTCTGTCGTCTGTTGATTCCTGAAAATTACTACTGATACTTGTATTTGGAGATAACCTAACTTCTTCAATTGGTACAATAGATGATTGATTATGGGTTTCACAACATTTGTCTCTAACTTTAGATAAGTCTTTAACTAAGTCAAAGGTTTTACGCAATAAATTATGCATGTCAAAACTGTCCTCACTAATTTTCCAAGACTTTTTCATTACGTTCAACTTACTGTCGCATGGTTCACAGAACCACAGTATAGTGTCTTCAATCTTCGTTATAATATTGTATTTATCGTTGTCAATATTTACACAGGCTATATGGAACCATTTGTCACAAAAACCGTCACAATTAATTCCTTCATCGTCCTCTTTTACAACTTTATTGCACACACCACATAGATCCCATCCATCGTCCACTGCCATGACACCGGAAGCCTACCCCTATATTTAGCTTTTTATTACAACATTTAGGCTACATTCAAAACAAGTATATACCCTTGTATAAAATAACTAGTGTACTTGTTGCTTGATATCGAGCAAATTCAAATAGATTGGGTTGTTCTTATTGTTTGCGCTTTTTAATGCAGTTTGTTAACCAGTGTATCCTCCAAGGTTTAAAACATAACCTCCTTAAAGAATACGTTCTCCTTAATAATATGCTCTCACTGGTGTACTGTAATTACTCGTTACAGCTGTTAAACTTGAACATCCTAAGAATTTCCCTATCAATATTAGGCCTAATCAAATGGGGAAATATAAAACAACAACTTCCAAGGCCCTTCTGTTTAGATGGATGTTTACGAATTTACTTAAGGAACAACTTAATGCCGAGCTCTATCTGATGACACTAAAATCATTAAAATTGGTTGAAAACTGTAGGAGGAGTTCCTTGTATAAAAAAAGTTTTGCCTATTAAATATGTATAGATTTAGATTAACAAAATAATAACTCTACTAGGCCTAATCATAATGACAACTTAAATTTTAATAATACAACATACTTAGCCTAAATAAAAAAAACAATTACCTAAGCTAAGGATCCTGCATATTTATGTAGGATACTTAGCCTAGGTAGGGTCAAGTGGGGTAAGTGGACGCCCGGGGCAAGTGGACTCCCAGCTAATAAAAAATTGGTTTATTATTAAAAAAAATTCAAAACTTAGACAAAGGTATTTCAAACTATGCTCTTTCAAATTATAATCACCAAAAAATTGTCTGGTTATTATTACTGTGTGTTTTGATGAGTTTAAAAACATATTACGTTTCTACTCTAAACGCAAGTGCCGCTCGGAAAATTTAAAAAATTACCAAAAATTCAAATATTAAGATAATTATTTTAAAATTGGTGATCTGACTAATTTCTTAAAGAGGAATAAAAAAATAATATTTTGATTGCCCTACAAAGTCATTTTGGAGGACTTGGAGGGGGGGCGTACACTTACCCATTGTTACATCGCTGTTGGGGCAAGTGTACTTTTACCAATGGGGCAAGTGTACCCCCCTTAAATTGATTTTTTAGGGCAATAAAAACATTATTTATCAATTTCCCTTTAAAAAATGAGTCAGATCACCAATTAATTTTAAAATAATTATCTTAATATTAGGCCCTATTTGAATTTTTAGTAATTTTTTTATTTTTCAAGCGGCACTTAGGTTTAAAGTTACTTTACCAAGCGGAGGTTTCCAAGAAACTTCCAAACTATTGTATTTTTCAAGATATTTTGAGTGACAAAAACACAAAATAAAGCTCATTTTCTGCTCTTTAAGACCTATTAATTGTCAATTCACTGAAATAGTGTTATCTCTAAGTTTTCATTTACTTTACAATTTCTTAAAAAACTGAGTTTTCCGTTTTACCGTGCGGAGGTTCACGAAAAAGTTCATAACTCCTGGACCGTTTGAGATATTTTGATAAATAAAAAATCAAAAGAAAGCTTATTTTCTCCTCTATAATCCACTTGCCCCAACATCAACATATATGCAATGCAAAGCTACATTAAGGGGGGGGTGTACACTTACCCCAGATTGAAAGGCAAGTGTACGCCCCAAACATCACTTTACAAAAAAAATTCTAAAAAATACAAAATTAACATTTTTAACAAAAGAAAAATAAGACATATACAAAACATTCCAAAGAATAATCATACAAAATTTTATGTTTATATCACTGACATGTGTTTTTTAATCTGCAGTCAAAGTGGTACTATGTGATTTGGGGGGTCCACTTACCCCACTTGACCCTAGCCTAATACAAATACCTACCGTCTAATCTCACATTTAAACTTTAATGGGCCCAGGTTGTTTCTTTCTATCAATGCAGATTAAATTTAGTTTAGATTATGATCCTAGTAAGTTAGATTAGAACATATGTTTGTATTCTACATTAATTTTTGATCCAATAGAAAATATCTATCGATATTTTCATTCCATGGTAGCTGCTAAGTTATAAAACTACATCCCCTTGCTAGCTCACTCAACAGACTGAGACTACTAACAGCAATTAACTAGGTACCGGTACTTACTAGCACTCTGATGTATTACTTAATTAAGTATGAAGGGTAAAAAGTAAAAAATTGGATTTTTTTACTTGACCCTCTAGGCCTAGGCCACATTGAACATATTTAACAAAATAGGCCTAAATGGCAATTTTAAAACAATGTAAACGATGTAACAATATATAAAAATGCCTTATGGGTTGATAAAGGCATAACAAGTACCATACAGAAATTAATTCAGATTTTTTTTAAAGGTTGGTAGCCTAGACCTCTTTTTGACTTACTTTGACCCGTCCACATAGACTACAATATTGATCTTTGCATGGATCGTATTTGACCAAGTAAGGGGGTGCCCCGCTACAGTATATATGTACTGCAGCGGCTCACCGCTAAAGAACAAGGTGAATGGTGCTGATAAAAGTCACTGGCAGAATGCGGATTCAGCGAGACTTCGTTATCCTACTCCATCTTTATTATTGATCCTGGTTAACATTTCAATTTTTGCGATTAAAATTGTTCATGAAAATAGTCATTGACTATGGATCTTTTAAGTTAATCTGTAAGTTAATCTGGATAGTAAATTATACAATTGAATCAATAGGCATATCTATATATTGAAGTAAGAAGTGTAGCTATTATATTAACATGTTTACAAATATATGGGCCTACACGGTAGGCCTACAATACCAGTGATAAATTTATTGTTGATTTATTTTTAAATTTTGTTTCTCATTCCAATTAAAATGTTGACAAATTAATAACAATCCTGTTCAATTCTTATTGATAAATGGACCTAGTCAAATATGTCCTAAATCCAGAATATCAATGGTTTGCACAATTCCTTCTTCGCATATATTTCTCCTGCCTCACAATTCCCAAGAGATCCACAACCTAGGTTTACTCATCTAAAAATAAACTTAGTTTATTTTTGGACGTTCTAGGCTACGATAGTTTTGTCCTACATCAGTTAATTGATTATACTATTGTTTTAGTTGTAGGCTACTTTTGTTATTGCAAATATATTCATCCTAGGCCTATAGTTGTAGGTAACTTATTTCTAATAAACTTATCAAATAAAAACTAGGCTAAATCAGATTATATTTTTCATCTGTAGGCCTACTAGGTATTGATAAAATAGCAATATAATTCCAAAATCAAAATGTGAACCATTGATAATAACAATTGAGTAGAATAACAAAGTATCGCCGCAGATTCAAACCCACCACATCGCTGCCATGGTCTCAGCTAACCACAATGCAACCGACTCACCATTTAAGTTTGCTACTTCAGAAAGGCAGAGAGGGGGTTTCTTAAAAATCCGCCCGAAATTTCTAAATGCTCAAAAAATAGGACATAATGGTCACCCTATATTGAGTCCTTGAAGTTTGAGTTCAGCTTGAAGACTATTCAAGTTAAATTAAAAACTATTTGGTAGCTATTTTGTAGACAATTTGACAAAGTGGATATTTATAAGGGAGAAAGGTGTTTTAAATTTAATTTGATACCTACTCAAGATAGAAAAATATAAGTACAGTACAACTGGTTTCATGTTTAAAAGCCAAGGTAGTCTATCTAGATGTGTATAATAAGCAAGACAGTTTTACACTCGCCTGAAATATTAATTGTTAACTTACATTTTCAGTTGTGTAACGACAAAAAAATTTCTCTCTTCAAAACACTAAAATATGGCCCCACATTAATTTAAGTAAATTTTTAGTAACAGTTAACTGTAAAATCATTAAATTAACAATCGCAAGCCAAAAAGGCGGTTAAACGTTGAAGAAATGATTTTTTTTGTAACAAGACGACCAAAAAGTTATATTCATGTTAGGCAACACAAAACATAATATATTATTAATGCATACTATACAAAGCGTACTAAAAATGCGGTTTGCAGGGAATTTATAGAGAGAATAATCAACAGATCCTATCAGAGAAAGAAGTAAATAAAAATCTAATAAATAAAGTAATATTTCGTTTACCCTTGGCCAACCTGTTAAATAAAATAAAATAGAATAAAACTAATTTGCACATAACATTTACATGATTACAATGTACCCATTAAAACAGGTGCACCATCTCTACTTTTAATCATTATACGAAAGCCCTGAGGGGCCTAAGAGGAAGTAGTATAAATTAGTGTATAGTACAAATTCATTATATCACCTTATTTGAAAGTCGGCGAGCCGTCTTCGAAAGTCGGCGAGCCGTCTCCACAAGTCGGCGAGCCATGTTAGAAAATCGGCAAGCCGTGCTAGAAAGTTGGCGACCCCTGTTTAAAAGTTCGCTGACTTTCAAACACGGCTCGCCAACTTATAAAGACGGCTCGCCGACTTATAAGGACGGCTCGCCAACTTAATAAAGACGGCTCACCGACTTTCAAACGCGGCTCACCGAGCTTGAAACGCAGCTCGCCGACTTTCAAATACGGCTCGCCGTTTTTTAAATCCGGCGGTATGGTAAATTTTTTTTAAATTTAATATCTTGGGTCTAATTGATATATATATACAGTATATATATACATGGTAAGACCATAACATTCCACTATATAAGTTATTCTAATTTTAACAAGGTTTTCTTAATTATAACTAGGCACTTCTTCATTAGTTTAAAAAATCTTCAATTTTATAACAACATCGAGTGGCAAGCTCTTCTTTCAGTGATTTTTTGAACTTTTTCAAGTTAGTAATTTGTTTAAAAGGTTCAGGTAATTTATTATAGCTTTTAATTGACATATATTAAGAACCTTTTTGATAAAATGCTGAATTACAACTTGGAGTTTCAATGGAATTTTTAAATCGTGTGTTATGTTTATGTACGTTCATTCTCAGTTGAAATTTTGGTTTATTTTCGTGCACAAAACAAGCAGATTGAAGAGTGTATATGCTAGTGTTAAAATTTTATGTTCTTGAAAGAAAGAGGGGACGACATGAATTTACATAAGGTAAATTAAAAATGGTCCTTAAGGCTTTCTTTTGCAATTTAAATACTTCTGTTGCATCATTATTTGATCCCCAGAACATAAGTGCTTATGAAATATGAGACTGAACATAAGCTTAGTATATTAATTTTGTGACATTAATTTTGCAGCATTTTGAAAGTACTTTTATCATAAAAATTCCACTACTAATCTTCTTACATATATTTCTTCCTATATGTAGAGTCCATGATGTAATATATTTCATGAAACATCTGTTAATTTAATTGAATGTTTTACTATATGGAACATAGAGTATAAAATTCTTTTAGATCGACTTTAAATTTCTCTTAGGAGAATTTTTGACCCCCATAAGGCTTTTTTATTACTAATTTGATTTCAATGAAATTCTCAGGTTAGATTTTAAGTATTTTAAACTAGGTAATAAACTATAATCGAGCAATTATTTTCAAGTATAAAAAAAGCTTATTTTCCGTAATTTTTGACAGAACTTTAGTTGTTTAGGCTACATGGTTTGACTAATGTAGTTGCTATGATCAGTTTATTTTCCCCCATCGCAGCTGAGTTGTCGCTGTATGCTGAAAACAACATAACATAACCTTTTCTTGTTTATATTTGCTCGCCGTTATGTTACGTTTTTAAATAAAATTTAATTGATATTTTGACAGACCTGTTTGTTAAATCAAATAGATCAACACTGATGTTTACTTGTTGAAGTTATAAATTATAGTCTACCAAAAGATAGGCATGTTGATGTGGAATGAATTGGTGTCGTACGGAATTATGCGATTAACTAATTTATGGGACACAACTAATATCTATTTGGGAGAAAGATTTAAATTGAACAACTAATTAGAATGTGTTGTGCCATTGTAGCCTATGTCTCAGGTAACAAAATATGCATTAAGTGTTAAGTAAGTGTAATTCTACAATACTTAAATTACTTGATTTTTATTAATTTTGATTAATTAATCATGGATTTTATATTGTATTTTTTTTTGCTCTACAATCTATTTACCTTTAATATTGTAAGCATAATTATTATTAAGTTACTTGCTTGTTTTGAGGTCTTAGCTAAAATCATTCTTTGTGTGTATTTATTTGTAGGCTAGGCCTAGGATGTACGCCGGTTGACTTCGGGCGGTTAGATGACGTTCCACTCTTCACATTCGAGGAAATGGAAACCTCCGTTCTCTCCCTAAAGAGCAAAAAGGCTCCTGACCCGGACGGGTTTCCCAGCGAGGCTTTAAAGAAAGTATTTTCAATTAATGCTGACTTGTTGTTGAGAATGTACAACGCCTGTTTTGTTGAAGAGGTGTTTCCGGCTCCCTATGGAAAACCGCAAGACTTGTACTGATCAGCAAGGGCAAAGGTGATCCCGAGCTGTCGTCGTCCCACAGGCCTTTCTACACGTTGGACACGGCTGGGAAGCTGTTCGAGAAGCTGATCTGTTCCCGCCTGACCTCTGCCGTGGAAGCTGCCGGGGACTCATGCCCCCGTCAGTATGGCTTCAGAAAGGGACGGTCAATGATTGATGCTATCACCGAAGTCCATGGAGAGCTGTGAAGAGAGTCGAGAGCCACAACCATTTCTCTCGCTGAGTAGTGCTTCTTGTTACGCTTATGTCAAGAATGCCTTTAACTCGGCGAGGTGGGTCGATATGTTGGATGCGCTTCGCAACACCTTTCGCGTTCCTGCATATCTGTTGCGACTCATTGAGGATTATCTCCGCTCTCAAAGCCTTATTTACGACACAAGGGACGGAACGTGGACGATGGAAGTCACTTCTGGTGCCGCGCAAGATTCAATACTCGGCCAGGATCTCTGGAATGTTGCCTATGACAGCCTCCTGAGGTCGGAGATGCCTGAGGAAACCTCTTTGGTTGGGTACGCCAATGATGTCGCAGCTCTCATTGTCGCACGCAACGTTGAGCTGGCCCAACTAAAGTTGAACCGAGTCATGCGTGTGGTCAACACATGGATGTCCGATCACGGTCTCTCGCTTGCTCTCCGTAAGACGGAGATTGTGATATTTACGAAGAAGAGGATAGACACCGTCATTCTGTTCCGAGTGGGAAGGGAGGTGGTCCAATCAATTCATGCTGCTAAGTACTTCGGGATTATGGAGGACACCAAGTTAAGCTGGAGGGATCAGATATTCCGTAGGGCGGACAAGGCCGCTAAGGTAGTCACTTACCTTAGTAGGCTGATGGCCAGTGTCGGGGTTCCACGATCCAGCAGAAGACGTCTGTTGATGTCCGCGGTTCAGTTCGTGCTTCTTTATGGAGCAGAGGTGTGGGCAGACGCTCTCGATAAAGAGTAGTACAGGTTGCGACTCGCCCGGGTTCAACGTTGAGCGGCGCTCGGGGTGTGTTCCGCCTACCGGACAGTGTCCGAGCCTGCCATCCTGGTGGTCGCCGGAGTTATCCCTGTCAAGCTCTTGGCAGGAGAGAGGAAGGCAATTTATCAGAGACAAGTCGAGATTGGCAAGGACACGGCAAGAACAGCAGAGCGCTCCCGAACCTTCCAGCAGTGGCAACACAGCTGGGAGCACGACACCCGAGGACGATAGACTGCGCGACTTATCAAGCACGTCCAACCATGGGTGGAACGGCGGCCAATTCTTTATTTATTGCTCGGGCGTTCCCGACGATGCGGAACACACATTTTTCCGCTGCCCATGCTTGGAGGATGAGGGCAACTGGGATTGTTTATCACAGTTCGTGCGGGGCAATCTCCTGGAAAATAAACATGATCTGGACCGCGAAGTGGCCCAGATCCCTTGATCGAGTGGCTGGATAAGGAGTGAACCCCACGGGCATAAGCCAAATTTAGGCCTAGCCCTACGTAATGTGATAAACAACTCCAGGTTAGAATCCTAAAGAGTAGAGGCGAGGTTTTTTAGTGGGTAAACCCGTTTTTAGGGGAGTCCCACACTACAGGCTTGCCACCTGTGTGCGTAATGCATTTTTCTTACAACTCCCTCAAAAAAAAAAAAAAAAAAAAAAAAGAAATATAAAAAGCGTCACCTAATAACTCAAAAAGTGAGTAAAAAATTCTTGTACGGGATTGACATCGGAGCGTATTCCTAGTATATTATTTATCTCAGTTGGAAATGTGAGTCTGCTGTGACGGACAGACAGACGGACGGACATCGTCCGATACATAGCACAGCGATCATACGATTTTAAATAAATCCTATTAGTCGCCGAGATCACGCAACATCCCTTCCAAACGGTCCCTACAACCACGCTAAACTCTTCCTCAGTCTCCAGCTCACCTTCATGATGGCCACGTCTCGGTTGCCGGTAGTTATAAAGTTTAAGCCGTGTTAAATTTCGACCTCCTTTCCATTACACATAATGGCCAACATAACACAACAATACCACACATGATAAAATACTCGATATTGTAAGTCCAAGGAATTTAGTTGTATCACAAGAGGAAATAATTGTATCATCCAACAATGAGAAGGAATTTGTTACTTTTGCTTTATCTTTATTAAGTGATATAAACTTTGTTTTATTATTATTAACTTTTAAACTGTTCTCGTTAAACCAATTAATAATGTTTGAAATTTGGATAAAATTATAAATGTATAGTTTTTAATGATTTGGATTATATAAAAGGTTGCGTCATCTGCACACTTCCTTCTCCTGGGACGACTGCCAAATGGTTAATATATAGAATAAAAAATAAAGGACCTACTACTGTTCCTTGTGGCACTCCTATGTTGACGATTGAGCACTCTGATATGAATTTTGAACCTAGTAGTTGGTCATTCCGTTTTATATTTGTGTTAACTCGCCTACGGCTCGATGGGGGCTCTGCCCCCATGCCCCCTCAGGAGTTGCCCAGAAATTCGTTAATTGTTGTTTAAGTCGCATATAATGAACAGACGAATACATATAAATATAAGAGTTTTTAAATGAGCAAAATAGCAAAATAAATGAGTTTGTCATTTATTTATAACATAAATTAACTCCCACGACTGCAGAAATAACCTAAATTTGAACTTATGCAACTAACTCAATCTAAGGAATGAAACTAGGAATACGCTCCGATGTCCGTCAAGTACAAGAATTTTTTACTCACTTTTTGAGTTATTAGGTGACTCTTATTATGTTTTTTTTTTTTTTTTTTTTTTTTTTTTTGAGGGAAAGGTAAGAAAAATGCATTACGCACGCAGGTGGCAAGCCTGTAGTGTTGGGCTCCCCTAAAAACGGGTTTACCCACTAAAAAACTCTACTCTTTAGGATTCTCATCTGAAGTTGTTTATCACATTACGTCAGGCTAGGCCTAAATTTGGCTTATGACCGTGGGGCTCACTCCTTATCCAGCTACTGAACTCCAAAAAAACTAAAAAAAAACTCCAAAAAACTCAGTTCCAAATCCCGTAGGTTAGTTTTTAGATCAAACAAGCTTAGAAAAAATTCAACCAAAAGTAGTCGTAAGTTTTTTTTAATTATCCATCAAAATGTACAAGGTTTAGGCAATAAGACAGAAGTCATTGAGAATATAATTTTGGAGGAGAATCCAGATGTCTTCCTTATCAGTGAGGCTCACTGCACTGAGGATGAGGTTAGGATTTTTCCTTGCACAATTTCTCTCTTCAATCTTTTTTTTTCAGAAAGCATGCTAGAGGAGGAGGTGTTGCGATTTTTGTCAACAATAACTCATCTTTACAAGAAGTCAAACCCTTAGAAATAGGAAGCAGTCTCTCTCTCGAGTTGTTTTTCGAAGCAACTGAACTGCAATTCACAGTCGAAAATGAAATCATCATCACATCCTGCATTTATAGAAGTCCCATTTCAAGTGACATTGATTTTTTCAACGAAATGTTAGATGAATATCTAAGTAGGATAGGATGCATCTCAGACAACTTGATTGTTGGAGGTGACTTCAACATTGATCTGCTCAAGTCTGATAGGAGGAGCAAAATTTTCTTGGATGAAATGAAAGCCTTCAATTTAAAACCAACAATTAACGATCCAACAAGAGTCACATCGACATCTGCCACCTGCATTGACAACATTTTCTCTAACTATCCCATAAGTTCTTCTGTTTTATTCACGCATATTTCCGACCATCATGCAGTTGTTGTTGGAGAATTTTATCTTCAAACAGGTATCTTCAAAACTTTTTCCAACACTCTCAAGAAAAGAATTCAGTCGAGAAAAATATCTCACTCAAATATCCAGGAGTTCAAGGCTCGTTTAAGGATGGAGGACTGGAGGGAGGCGTTGGGTGGCGATGATCTGGACCATGCTGTAAATCACGTCATGGATACCATTTCGTACCACTTCGACGCCTCTTTTCCTTTGTCCACTTCCAAACCCAAGCACAAAAAATCAACGAAACTTAACCAGAAAAAGGTTTTTAGTCAGGAGGTGGTTTCTGCAAAAAGCAACATGGTTGAGTCCTTCAAAAATTTTTCTGAACACAAAACTCCGGAAAATGAACAACATTATAGAAACACCAAAAAGGCGTTTAGGAAAGTCGTCAAACAACACAAAAAAATTGAACTCGAAAACAGATTGCGGCAAACTGATTGCATTTCAAATTAATCATGGAAAATTATCAATGAGTACAGGCCGTCCTCCAAAAGTGTAGAGTCTCACTGTCCCATCAGGGTGGATGGTCTGGAGATCTCTGTTCCTGTTTCAGTAAGTATCAAATCAGTATCAAATCCTGTATCAAATCAGTTAGTAATAAATTCAACGAATTTTTTGCTTCAGTCGCAACCAGAACGGTTCAACCTAACTTAACTCACACTTTTAATGCAGGTACAATAGTTACTGACAGTATTCTCAATGACTTCACTCCTGTTAATTTAATTGACATTGTAAAGCTTTTCAAACATTTTAAGTCAAAAAGTTCATTTGGTATTTATGGGGTGTCAATGAAAAACTTGAAAAACTGTGTAGACGAACTTGCTGTCCCTCTCATGCATTTGATCAACCTGTCATTGAGAAAAGGTATTTTTCCAGATAGATTCAAAACCTCAAAAATCAAGCCACTCTTCAAAAAAGGAGATCACAAAGACATGAACAATTTTCGTCCAATCTCTCTGCTTCCTTCAATCTCAAAATTTTTTGAAAAAGTTGTATATGACCAGATCATGGCATATATGGAATCAAACAATCTCTTTTCTTCAAAACAGTTCGGTTTCCGCAAAGGAAAATCAACCAAGCTCGCTTTGGTTGAGTTTGTCTCCGAATGCATACGTGCTGTGGACAGGGGCGAATGTGCAATTGCATGTTTTGCTGATCTGTCAAAAGCATTTAACCGCGTCGACATTGAAATTCTTCTCAGGAAAATTCAAAACACGGGAATCTCCGGAAAAATCTATGATTGGCTACGTTCTTACTTGGGAAATCGTTCCCAGGTAACGGAAATCATCTCAAACAATAAAATCTTTCGATCAGAAAAATCACCAGTTAAATTTGGGGTGCCTCAAGGATCAATTCTTGGGCCCCTACTTTTCCTGATCTATGTGAATTACTTGGATGGTGTTGTCCCTAACAATGATCTTTTCATGTTTGCGGATGACACAACCATTCTGGTCAGTCACATGGACAGACAATCAGCCGAAATCGACGCAAACATCAAAATCAACAATGTTGCCCAATTTTTTCAGGAAAACAAACTTTCAGTCAACCCAAAAAAACTAACTTCATGCAAATCCAAACAGTCCAGAGTACAAACTTCAGTCAAACTTTTCATCCAAACCTCTTTATAGGCGATAACGATTTGAGTCAAGCGGAGGTGGTTGACTTCCTTGGTGTCAGATTAGATTGTAATCTGACATGGGAGTATCAAATCGATAAAATTCATTCAAAGATTTCTTCCTCAATTTTCATTCTCAGAAATTTTGCAAAATTAGGGATCAAGAGTCTTTCCATGCTAGTTTACCATGGCCTCATTGAGACCCACCTCAGGTACTCTGTTATACTCTGGGGGATGGCCAACAAAACGTCGGTCAATCGTCTTTTTGTTTTGCAAAAGAGGGCGGTGAGACTTGTCTCTGATAAATTGCCTTCCTCTCTCCTGCCAAGAGCTTGACATGGATAACTCCATCGACCACCAGGATGGCAGGCTCGGACACAGTCCGGTAGGCGGAACACACACCGAGCGCCGCTCGACGTTGAACCCGGGCGAGTCGCAACCTGTACTACTCTTTATCGAGAGCGTCTGCCCACAAATCTGCTCCATAACAAAGGACGGACTGAACCGCGGACATCAACAGACGTCTTCTGCTGGATCATGGAACCCCGACATTGGCCATCAGCCTACTAAGTTAAGTGACTACCATAGCGGCCTTGTCCGTTGTACAGAATATCTGATCCCTCCAGCTTAACTTGGTGTCCACCATAATGTCCATAATTCCGAAGTACTTAGCAGCACGAGTTGATTGAACCACCTCCCTTCCCACTCGGAACGGAACGACGGTGTCCATCCTCTTCTTCGTAAGGATCACAATCTTCGTCTTACGGAGAGCAAGCGAGAGACCGTGATCGGACATCCACGTGTTGACCACACGCATGACTCGGTCCAACTTTAGTTGGGTCAGCTCAACGTTGCGTGCGACAATGAGAGCTGCGACATCATCGGCGTACCCAACCAAAGTGGTTTCCTCAGGCATCTCCGACCTCAGGAGGCTGTCATAGGCAACGTTCCAGAGATCCTGGCCGAGTATATTGAATCTTGCGCGGCACCAGAAGTGACTTCCATCGTCCACGTTCCGTTCCTTGAGTCGTAAATCAGGCTTCGAGAGCGGAGATAATCCGCAACAGATATGCATTGACGCGAAAGGTGTTGCGCATCCAGCATATCGACCCACCTCGCCGAGTTAAAGGAATTCTTGACATAAACGTAACAAGAATCACTACTCAGCGAGAGAAATGGTTGTGGCTCTCGGCTCTCTTCACAGCTCTCTGGACTTCGGTGAAAGCGTCAATCGTTGACCGTCCCTTTCTGAAGCCGTGCTGACGGGGGCATAAGTACCCGCGGCAGCTTCCACGGCAGACGTCAGGCGGGAACGGATCAGCTTCTCGGACAGCTTCCCAGCCGTGTCCAACATGCAAAAAGGCCTGTGGGACGACACGGCAGCTCGGGATCACCTTTGCCCTTGCTGATGAGTACAAGTCTCTCAGTTTTCCAGGGAGCCGGAAACACCCTTTCTACCAAACAGGCGTTGTAAATTCTCAACAACAAGTCAGCATTAATTGAAAATACTTTCTTTAAAGCCTCGCTGGGAATCCGTCCGGGTCAGGAGCCTTGTTGCTCTTTAGGGAGAGAACAGAGTTTCCATCTCCTCGAATGTGAAGAGTGGAACGTCATCTAACCGTCCGAAGTCAACCGGCGTACATCCTAGGCCTAGCCTACAAATAAATACATACAAACAATGATTTTAGCTAAGACCTCAAAACAAGCAAGTAACAACAAAGCAAACAACAAGCAATGTTATGCAAACAACAAGCAAGTAACAACAAGCAAGTAACAATGATTTTAGCTAAGACCTCAAAACAAGCAAGTAACTTAATAATTATTATGCTTATAATATTAAAGGTAAATAGATTGTAGAGCGAAAAAACAATACAATTTAAAATCCATGATTGAAAATTAATAAAAATCAAGTTATGTAAGTATTGTAGAATTACGCTTACTTAACACTTAATGCATATTTTCTTACCTGAGACATAGGATACAATGGCACAACACTTTCTAATTATTACTTGTTCCATTTAAATATTTTTCCAAATATTAGATGTAGGCCTATCCCATAAATTAGTTAATCGCATAATTCCGTTCGATAGCAATTCATTCCACATCAACATGCCTATCTTTTGGCATAATTTATAACTTCAACAAGTATATATTCGTGTTGATCTATTTAATTTAACAAATAGATCTGTCAAAATGTCAATTAAATTTTATTTAAAAACTTAACATAACGGCGAGCAGATGTAAACAAATCTGAAGAGGTTATATTGTTTTCAGCATACACAGCGACAACTCAGCTGAGATGGGGGAATATAAACTGATCATAGCAACCAAGGCAAATAGAACCCTACCAGGTAGCGGACATCTGCAGACGACATGTGCAAGCCACGCCAGTGTCGTCATCTTTGTTTACATTTCGTGCAGCACTTTAACCTCAACGAAACGAAGAGGCTTTGTTGAGAATATCAACGATATTAACTTAATGATTATTAACCAAACTAATATTTTCAACAGGATGTTTTTATGAAACTCTGTTTTAATAAATTAAACATACTGCATAGACTAATACCAAGTTTTGAATGTAGAAAAATCTATCATTCAGTCCAGTTAAGTGCTTGGTAAAATTTAACATTCCTAGATGAATTTCACTGCAAATTTCCTCGAAAGTTATTTGAAAGTGATCTAACTCACAAATGGATAGCATAAAACTTAGGCATATACTAATTTTTCGTTATGTCAAATCATCATTAGGCCTACTGAAAAATATCGCCAATCTTGTGTCTGGAAAATAGGGAGTCTACAGAAATAACCGCCAAGCTTTTCCGGGAAGGCAGAACTTACCTACGAGAAATTTCTTCCAATTGCAAATTATTTAAGTTGAAAAAAAATACTTTCTCGTCCAAATGAATTGGAATTCCACCCATTTTATGGGTGGGGAATGGCTATAGGTCTACTTGGATCAATAGCCTATGATATTCTTTCGGATTAGGCTTAGGCTGTTTCATTTAGCAAGGCTCAAGATTTAGCATAGGACTTATGAAATTGGACTCAATAAAACACTAATTAAGTAATAAAACACAGGGAGTAATAGTTTCACATTTTCAATTTTCAATAAAGAAAATTGTTAAATGACGGCGTCCTAAACAGGAAAATAAAATGCCATGTTTTACCCAAAAGCTGTAGAAAAATGGCTAACATAACCAACTGTGCTACTACTCCAAAGGTGAAGATGACGTTTAGGGTTTAGGCCACTTGAAATTTAAGTCATTCGGTAAACCTCGAAAACTGCTAAATCGAATTTTTTGAAAGGAAACCCTCATCATTGTGTTAGACAGAAAAAACATTGCCTAATTTCCTTAAAAGTTTTACTCAGGACAGGCTTGTATTAACTTAGTTTCAGTATGTTGTTTCTGTAATTTATAACACAATACTTAGTTTGGGGCGTAATTAATCATTAGGCATAAGGCCTACAGTAATAATGCACATTATACTTGACTTGTACTATATGATGCCTCCAATAGTGGCCAATATTAGTTGGGACTTCACCAATTAGTCTAAGTTCACCTGTCCATAAATCTTTGTTAAAAATAAATCTTTAAGCCCTAAGTCTATTTATTATATAAAATGCATATAGTGATTATGTAGAAGAAAATCTATATTTGCAGTGATAGAAACCATTGTATTGGCATAGTTAGAGTTTTTGCACATATTCAAAAATCAATACGGTAAACGCTATTTAATTATGTTGGATTTAGCTATTTTGGCTGCTTGAAGTTACAAACACTGGTCGAGAAGTGATCAGTTTCAAGTACTTTATTAGGCCCTACACATTGTTTATTCAGTTTAACCATTCTTCTTAATGTATTATTCTAAAATTTACAAATTTAAAAAATAGTAGCCTAAGTATTTACTATAAGATTTATCGTATGTTGCAAAAACTCTCTATTAAGGTGCATTTACACCAGAGGTTGACAACCTAAAGTTTTCGACTTTAGCCATATCGATGTAACAGTAGAAGTCGTCAAATTTTGGTTGTTAACCTCTGGTGTAAACGCACCTTTAGGGTATGTTTATTAATGCTTTAGACTATTATAGTGGTTGTAATAGTTTACAAAATTTTCAAGGACTACAGATGGCTCGGTGTATCTGTGCTCATGGCTTTCGAGAAAAGAGGATGGTCTAGGGATGGGTGGGGTTACTCTTCTAAAAGCAACCTTCTGTCGTAACTAGGTCGACATAAAGATCCAAAAATTTTGCATTCGATCTGAGACAAAGCGCGAATAAAATCAATTTAAGAATATACTCATCGAAAGCCATGAGCACAGATACACCGAGTCATCTATAGCTGATGGGTGGCAAACAAAAATGTATTAGTTTGGTTTTCAAAAGTAGGCATAGCCTACCAGCATCTGCATTTGAAATTGTATTTAAGTTAAATAAGTTGATGGCATTCTTTGAGGAGTAAAAAAAGTGATTCTAAAGTAAGGGATTGAGATGTGGGTATACAGTTTACTATCCTACATTTTAATCTTCTTCCCATTAAGATGAAATCAAATTAGCCAAAGACTTAACTCAATAAGAATGTATTGTTTACAATTAAAAGGAGGTATTTAGGTATTTATTTTTTATTTATGTAAATATAAAGTTGTTTTAGTTCTGTCAATTATAGTTTGAAAAAACCCACAAAACACAGTGTTCCTTCGTGAACAATCTTCCCTCTTCCAATCTTACTTTTTACACATGAAAAAACGTTGCAATTTTGAACTACTTAGAATAATGGACCTTTTGTTGCATTTCTCCAATTAAACTACACACACAACAAAACATTTTTCAAATTTGAAACAGCTAGCTAGCCTACTTTTATTTGCCTGAATTGTAAAATTAACATCACGACGACGACGACACTGACAACAAAAATACTTTAACTTAATTTAGTTATTTTTTAGGTTGAGGTTTTGACAAATGAAGTAGTTTGTTGTGGTTGAAAACAGCTGGCCACGCCAGTGACATCACTAGGGTTTGTTGGTGTCCGCTACCTGTAGGGTTCTAATTGCCTTGATAGCAACTACATTAGTCAAATCATGTAGCCTAAACAACTAAAGTTCTGTCAAAATTCCGGAAAATAAGCTTTTTTAATACTTGAAAATAATTGCTCGATTATAGTTTATTACCTAGTTTAAAATACTTAAAATCTAACCTGAGAATTACATTGAAATCAAATTAGTAATAAAAAAGCCTTTTGGGGGTCTAAAATTCGCCTAAGTGAAATTTAAACTCGATCGTAAGAATTTTATACTCTATGTTCCATAGAGTAAAAAATTCAAATATATTCGCCTACGGCTCGTTTTCAGAGACTCTTTCCCCAAACCCCAACCCTAATTCCCCCGAATTCTATAAAGGTTAATGGAGTTGTGAATAAATTTATTATGTAGGTATTGTATAAGTATTTACATAAAATTATACAATACGTATAAATAAATAAATGAAAAAATTAAATGGATTAACTGCATAAAAAATGTGCAGTGTAGATCATCGAAAACAATGAAAAATTATATTAAAACAAAATAATTGGAAATCTTAACAAAGTGTATAAAACTTGCCAAAAACCCCTTTTATTTACAAAAATACTATTCAGTTACTATCCTTCAATTATATGGGTTGAAATTCCAGGGAATAACATAACGATCCAGTATATTGAACATACAATGATAAATACATAATGCAATATTGGCATTCATTACAATTCCTTCATTTCAGTTTTTAATGGTGTAAAACTTTTAAATTTACCTAATTTCCTAAAAAATTACTGTCAAGGCAAATAAAAAAACTTCAAGCTTCTACATACAATAATACAGTAGTTACTAACAAAAGTATGTTAAATAATGGTTAAAATATTATAATTACCATACACATCAAAGGCCGTATGTTTTAGCCGTAGGACCAGGTCGTATCAACAATCAGCCGTATCAGGCCGCAATCAGGTTGTATCAGGCCGTAGTATAGCAATTCGTTCCGACTCACAGTCAAAAGAAGAATACGTGATATTGAAAATCATAATGATAATTTTTAAGTTTGATAATTTAATTGATATTGGTACTGTGAAAGACATGTCTATGTGCAAAGTGAAGGTTCCGAGTAAAATATTATAGTAGTTGTAAAATTACGTCTACATGAGTAGTGTAAAATTGCGGCCGCTGGCCCAGTTCAAGGTCACCTGAGGGATGACGTCATCGAGGTCAATGACCTCACCGATGACGTCATCGATGACGTCATCGATGACGCAATCGATGACGTCATCACTAATGACGTCATTTCGATGACGTCACACCCATGACGTCACAGAAATGACGTGCTGATGACGTCATCACCCCTTACGTCATCAAAACGACGTCACCGACGCCACTAAGGTCAAGGTCACGCAGAAACTTAAAATTTTTTAGCACTTTTGCCGTTTCTCGCACTACGCTCCGAGTTTCAGTCAGAGTCCCCGTGACCTTGACCACTTGGAGCGAATTTTCGACGAGAAACGGCAAAAGTGCCAAGTTAAACTCGAGTTTCTGACATGACTCTGCCTAAATGGGCAATCGGTTATCCCTCAGGTGACCTTGAACCAGTACAACGCCCGCAATTTTATGTTACTGTGACCTTGAACACTTAACAACGGAGCGCCGACACCGATGCGCACCCCACGACAGCCACCGAGTGACTGACTATCAGGCTCTGTGTACTCTAGGTATATGGGGAAGTGGAGGGGGAAATCTCAAGGTCATCCAAATGGAGTTTTAAAAAAGTTGAAGAGTAGAAAGACTACTCTTGTGCTTCCTGGGCGACCTCATCAATCTCTAATGGATCTGTAAACCAATCCGATCTGTAGCGGCAGGAGTCCAGAAAACAGGTGCACCACCCATCAGGTTGTCCGTAGCATTTCCGACAATTGGTAAGATTGGAGAAGTGAAATTTAATACACCGCTGCGGACAACAAGTATAAAAGTATTTGGATTTGTAGATTTTGAAAGTTTGTAGTACCGGCGGTGGCAGCTGTTGGTTCTTGCATCTACACCTGCAACATCCGAAGCATTCACATTGCCGGCAGGCCAGCCCATCCACTTGCCACTTTGGTAAGAGGAAACACTTATCCTCACAGCAATAGGTTGTCCCCGTCTCTTCCTCCCAACGCTTCTTTGCACAATATGTGACGCCTTGTATCTCCAAACACCTATGCTCGCAACATGAGATGCGCTTACTTTCCATAGTTGATGTTGCTTTGACGAGGGAGCACGATGAAGTGATGCTGTGGTCAGTGGGAATGGGGTTTATATAAACTAAGGTGAGTGGAGGGGGAAAGGTCAAGGTCATCCAAATGGAGTTTTAAAAAAGAAAAGAGTAGAAAGACTACTCTTGTGTATCTATAGCGATTTCATTGATAGTGAGTGCTTCTGTATGCCAAGTTGATCTGTACTGACAGGCTCCTAAATAATGTTTGCAAAAACCTGCAAAATGATTGTTGCACAATTTGCAGCCAGTTAGCTGTTTTAATGTGAATTCAATGCAACGTTCAGGGCAACAAGTGTACTTATACCCTCTCATCTGGTACACATGGAATGTCTTCAACTCCGGTTTCGGCTTCTTCCAAGACTTGCACTTACACATGCATTGACCAAAAGCTTCACATTTTCTACACGCCAGACCATCCGCAACATCAATGTCATTCGGCCATGAAAAACATTTCCGTTCGCAACAGTAGTTGAGTTGACTCTCCATGTTGCTGTGGTGAAGGTGCGCGATGAAATGATGCTGCAGTCATTGAGAGTGCACCTTAAATAAACTCAGTGGAGGGGGAAAGGTCAAGGCCATCCAAACGGAGTTTTAAAAAAGATAACTAGTCGTCCTCCTCCTCCTCCTCATCCGTTGTACTTAGAGAGCTGTCAGACGAAGAGCCCCGTGCAGGTGCTCCCCAGATGAAAAACAAATCAATTTTAAAACGAAGACCAGGATCTTGCATCATCAATTCCTTTAATTTGTCACATACTAAGTCGACCTTGTGTAAGGTGTCAACAACAAGCTTCCAATTCGTTGGTTCAATATAACTTGTAGTAGAGTCTGCCTCGCTGATAACCACATCCTCCGGCCGTATTGGAGTGTAAAGATGTGTAAAGTTCTTTGGCTGTAGCTGAGGTTCAGGCTGGCTGGAAGTGGAAGGTTGAGTGTGGACCCCTGTCGCATCGAAATCCATAGTCATTCTACATTCAATGTTGGGGTTTTCGTTTAATACATACACCAATTTCTCATGCAACATATCCACTTCTGCCGAGTCTTGCAGATGAACATTCCAGGAAAATGGCCATTCTTCATCCGTAGTGGAGTCAACTCGAGAAAGAGTGCTGTCCGCCATGATAGCTAAGCAAGGAATGATGTGAGCTACAGACTGTGGTAACAGTATTGAAAAGTAGAGGGGGTAAACCAAAAGTACGTGGAGGGGGGTATTTTCAAGGCCATTTAATTTGGGTTTTAAAAAAAAAGGAAATAGTGGAGGGGGAATTCTCAAGGTCATCCAATTTATTTTTTAAAAAAAAAGGAATGAAGCTTACTCCTCTTCAGCCTCGTTGTCCCCTGCATCTTCATCAGCCTCATCTTCATCGACGTCAGACTCGCCGTAAGGATAGATCGGGGACATGGGCGAATATTGTGGAGATTGTTGACCGTTGTTGTCGTCCCCTTGCATTCTAACTTGGGACCAATCATAATTTAAATTCATTTGTATTATGATCCCAGGGTTGTCCCGCAGTATTTCCTTCATACGTTCGCAAATTGACTCCAAATAGTGTACACTATCGATCGACAGTGTCCAACCCGTACTTGTACCGACATCAGTAGTGGAGTCAGCTTGGCTGATGGTGTTGTTGTCTGCCATGGTTGCTTGTCGGACAAGGAATGACGGTTGATGTGATGCTCATGCAGGAACATGGTGAAGTGGTGGGGGGTGTGGTGGAGTAGTGGGGGAATTTTCAAGGTCATCCAAACGGAGTTTTAAAAAAAAAGGAAAACTTACAAAGTAACATTGAAACTTTCCAATTGATGGTGGCGAGCGTTTTCTTCTGCAACCTTGCCGACACATGTGACTATGCCGTACAGTATGAAAAGTACAACCATAATAAGGCCGAACAATAAAAGATAGCCGTTGACTATCATGATATTTTCTGAGTGGATCTGTTTTCTTCTTATCGCCCTCTCCTGCATCCTCTTCTCCAACTCGTGGACGAAGTCACAACATGCGTGAGGACATCTTTCATCTGTTGGTAGGTTTGCCATTGTTGATGTTGTCGGTGTGGCTGTTGAAGATGGAATGAGGTTTCCAATTGCGATGTGCCATGTACACCAATAGTCAAGTGGTGGGGGTAACAAAGCAGTGGAGGGGGAAGTTTCAAGGTCATCCAAATTGTGTTTTAAAAACACCTATCTTGTTACTGAGCTTATATGTCAGTAACAAGATAGGTGTTTTTGCTCTTTTACTTCTTTAATATAATGAAAAAATATACATATTCTACAATGGTTAGGACAAGAAATACAACTGCTAGTCAGCTGAAGTAGTCCAAGTTGTCTGGCTCGGTCTTCATGGACGCTGGTGAGGAAGCCGTCGAGGAGTGTCCAGGCTCTTCCTTTGACTGCCGGGTGTTCCGTATATTGCAAGCGTAAACTTGCACATTTATACGGTAGCCTCGTGCCACCATCAGCTGCAACTCCTTGTATAAGTCGTTTAGCTCCTGCTGAGTCTTGATGCTCACCTCCTCGTAACTTGCGCAACTAACGTTCAGAGACATCTTGATGTTGCTAGGTTGGCTGCTGGAGTAGAAATGAAGCCGAGGCACAGCGCTTGGAGGTACATGAAAAAGTGGTGGGGGTAATAGTGGTGGGGGTATAGAAAATCCAATTAAACAGTTCTAAACTTTTTCCATCGATACAATGGAATGGAACAAATAGCGCAGGTGTCCTTGTAATTTTCAAATCGAAACAGTGGCGCTAGAAATCCGAATTGTTTTATACCACCATCCTGTACGAATCGCCGAAGGTCTCTGACGGCGGCCTCGCCACAAGGCCTACAAAACTTTTCCCCGTCGTGGAACTTATACCAGGAGTATTCCGAATACCCTGTATTTTCCCTCCTGTAGCGTTTGACATCTTCTTTTATTGTTAGTGGGATATTGTCTTGTAAACATGTTGGGAACAAGTCCTTGTGAGTTATAACTCGTTGTATGCAAAGCTCGTACAAGGTGCTCATCGTTTGCTAGTTGGCAACAGACTGACCGTTTTTCGCATCCAAGCAGGTTTGAATCCTAGTGCGGTAGTGGGGGTAATTACAGTAGTGGGGGTAATTGTGAAATGCAAAGGTCAAAGGTCAAGGTCACCCGCGAAGTTTAAAAAAAATGCAACATATCAATACGTGAAGTCTGTCACATATTGATATGTTGCATTTTTTGTTTTTTTTTTATTTTTTTTTTGTCTTTTATGATTCGTTTATTTATAAAACATTACAACAACAACATATGTACAACATTAAAACTTAAATCTAACACTGCTGCTTGTCAGCGATGTGGATGGTCAACTCTGTAGAATTGCTACCCGTGCAGCCGTGGGACACCAGGTATAGACACCCGGGTTGAATAGAGCGAAGATCCTCGTTTTGTAGAAGATGGACGAATCTCTTGGGCAGGTACACCTGGAACTTTGGTTCATCCCCCGGAGTAAACGGTGCCTCGCTGAGACTGCAGCAGATGGCCTCCCCAACTGTAGTCTCCATCTTCTTCATAGCATGGATTATGTAGTGCTTCTCGTCTTTTAGTTCCGAGCACTTCTTTACAGGTAATATTGTTGACTTGGAGTGAGCATTGAACTGCTCGACCAAAGTCTGAAGGAACTGGTGAGATGCCATGGTCAGGTTACAGATCGTCTTCTTGCTCGGAGATGTTGTCGTCTCGGAATCTCGAGTAATACTCATGCCAGGTCCCTGTCTGCTCCCCACTTATATACTCTCCGTTACCCCCACCACTCCTCAATTCCCCACTTTGAAGGTAAGAGGCGAGTTTATAGGCATTTTTCAAAGCGCAATGTCTATCTTTATCATGTTCTGGGCTTTTTGTACAAATACATATGGTTTCCAGCATGTATTGATAATTCTTATCCAATTCCACATCATTAACCGGAACATGAGTAAATCCTTCGATCCATCTTTTCTTTTCCAGCCCCTTTGTGTAAATATTGGTAAACTTGTCTGAAAAGTGATGCATAATGTGATACAAGTCCGTGTAACTTGTAAAACCATCATACCAATCGATATGATGGAAGTGTTTTGAAATCCATCTGTTGGTAGTAGCGGCTTTACTAGTTAAAGACGAATAAGAACATGGTGGTTTAAATAAAAACGAATAAGGAACACTTGTATTCATGTCCAAAAACACAAGTTCTTTTATAATGAATCTATCATCATTACCACGAAACGCTTGAAACTCAATAATACCAGGCTTGGACTTTACTTGTTGTTCTTCTCCCTTGTCCATTTTGAAGGTCACACGTCTGCTCATTACGAAGTCAGGAGGTCAACTGATTTCCACACCACGGTAGGTACTACTTTTATACCAGGCCGTACAGTTGTTGGCGCGTTGGTGTATATTTAACGTGGGCACCGTCCCCAATAGGCCTAACCCCACAAAATGTTGGTTATTGTTTTAAAAACTAACCATTGTCATTTAAGTTTCCATCTTTATATTTTCCTTATTTTCATTTTCATCACTAACACTTGATTCTTCTCCTCCATCTTCCTCTTCTTCCTGTTTTACTGATTTCTTATGTAGTTGAGCGTACTTTTCCAATTGTCTCCACATCTGTACTTCATGAGGAACTCTATTAAATATAGAAGTATCCACAGGTCCGTATAATATAGGTGCGTCCGGTTGTTTGTCCAAAGTGTCTTCCAGATAATCTTTAATAATCGAACTTGAAAACACCAGTTGTCTCAAGTATCTTGTTATAGGTTCAGTAGCACAAGTTAAAATGAAAAACTCCTCTCGATTAAGTTGAATTTTGTTATCATGTCTTGTTGTGTCTCTAAACCGTAGCTGATGATCACCACGTTGTTTAATGATATCAATTTCCACATTTGAATCCAAAAGTCCTACCCTTGTCTTTCTTCCAAACATGTTACTACTTAAATAGCATTCTAGCAGATGCAAATGTTTCATAAACGATTCCCAAGCACTGTCCGTAAACAAAATCATTTTGGGTCCATGAGTTAAAATTACAGTAGGGGAATAATCTGTAGATTTCATAACACCGATTAAAACACTTTTATCCAAACTGGAAGAGATTGGGTAAAATATTCGCAAAAATACCTCACTCAATATGTTTGGAGAAATATTATCTTCAATATCCCTTTTTCTCTTTTGTATAGTCTTTCTTCTTTTACCTTTTTCTTCAACATTATTACTGGCGTGAAGTTGTCCGCAAACGTTTTGTTCACCTCCTTCCTGGTGACCTTGAGGATCTAAAAACTCAGATATCTCCTTCTCAATATCTACCACATTTTCAGGTGTACCACTAGGAGAAGCCATATTGAATACGATGCTACCCATACAACAGTAGGCAACAAACTGATGAGGAGCGGTCTGTACGCTCTGCTTTTATACTCGCGGAATGAAACAAAACCGGTTCTTACAATACATTTTTAACAATTCCAGTTAAAGGTGTGTATGTTACGATTTTATCATGTAGAATTAAACAGTATGCAGTTGTATTAGCCGGTATAGCATCGTTGAATTCCATTTCTATTTTTATATCCACACTTGAAGACTTTACTGATTCATTTTGTTTAGAACAATCGATTACAACTATTGGGTAGGCATCGAAATATTTGTCAGGTGGTAATAAAGGTGTATTTGTTTTACCGTAATATGAACTTTGGAATCTCGCGTACATATCGTACAATATACTGTATTTCTTCTTAGTGAATGACACATTTAAATTGTCGTATGGAAAGAATTGTGAATTTAAATAAACTTTAATATTTTTCAAGTCACAATGATCAAATTGTCCTGCATGTTTAGTAATGGCGTCTCTTCTACCTGTTTGTAAACCAAATATAATATACCTGGCTCGTTCTACATAATTCGATGTTTTAACAGTCCAAGTGTGTCGATCCGTAGTAGGTAAACTGGGATGCTCATGAAATTCCCAACTTCTAAATGGAATAACAATATCACGATCGGCTTTTAATTTTCTTAAAAGTAGCATTCTATGCTCGTCAGCCAATTTAACATGTGGAACTCTCCATACAATTTTGTCTAATTTTAATTTCCATTCTAAAGTCGCATCTGTAGTAGCATCTGCAGCTTTAATAATGTCTTTATCGTTAGAAGATCTCAACAAAACTAATTCTTGTTTAACGTTTAATATTATTTTCCTATAATCTTCAGCAAAACCAAGCAGCAAACGTAATGGAATATGAAAATCAAAATATCCATTTGGATTTGGAGTGATCGTGTCAATCGTAGGTAATACCCATCCGGCAGGTTTAAGTAAATTGGTTTCATTGGGTGTTATAGATGTTAATCCTTTTAAAGTTGTCGTAATACCTACTTTTTTAGTGGAATCAACTGTTACACCTGATATTTCATATCTAATTTCATCAAATAGGAAAGCCATAGGATTATTTATAAATGGAACTGTTGTACCAACAGTAGTACCGTCCTTTTTAGTAACTTGTCCTTCAATATACAAGTAACTTTCACATGGTAGTGTGTAAATGTCTTGATTTTGTATGGGAATACGAATTTCATCGTTATTGTTTAATTTCGATGAAGTGTAAGGGTTGTGGGTGTGATATTCTTTTTCCCATAGGGTTTCGTCGAATGTTGGACCCTGCGCTATATCCAGTATATCCATACTCGGTTAATTTTAATCCAATTCTCTCTAAGAAACGAATGTTCTCGCGTGTTAACTCCTCCACAGCTGAAGAGCTACTAATGCGGTTTCCCGTAGGTTGTTCGCTTTTAAATGTTAAACCCATGGTTTTGTATTAAAGTGTCGATTTTAAATGTAATCTAATCGTAATAGGCTCTTCTCTGAAGTCTACCAAGTTACCGTCTTGATCCAATACGCTCAACACGATGTCTGAAATGAAAGTGGTGTTCAACGGTAGATATACCAGGTTTTGTGGCTTTTCAACAATTTTAAATCCAGGTGGTACACTTGGGTAAAAAGTATGTATGATGTGGGTGTTAGCCCCATCCCTGTAAGCACCTTGTATAATGTTACAAGTTATGTCTATACTATTGACTTTTAATATTGTTACTGTTTTCTTACCGGAATGTGTTACATCTGGTTCTAAAACAGGCTCATCGTTGGAAAATCCTAATAAATCACCAATTGAGTTTGGTTGAGTGAAATCTATATAATATTTGGAAGTAATTTCAGCTTTCATCGTATTATTATTACCTTTTAATGTTATATTGTCTTTTCCCATTTTAGTTTGCAAAAATTCATTTATATGATCAATTTCATAAGAACCTGTGGGTAACCTGCACTCTTGTAAGTCTGTAAATTTTCCACTGGCATCCTTTCCCTTATAATAATGCAATACGTTATTTTTACCTTCCGTAACATTGGGGATAGAGTTGTAAGTTGTAAAATCCAATAGTGCCGCCTCCCAAAACCTTCCTTTTTGCAAGCGTAACGCTGGAAAAAGGATACTTCGTAAAGTGGACGATTTTCCTGTTAATGATACCGTATAGGAAGACATCTCAATAGTGACTGATACTTTTAGCTAGAAATTCCAAACATAAATGGCCGCATATTGAAGTATTATCAGGTTGTTCTCTTTTATAGTTGTAATATATGTTTTTAGCAGATTTAAAGTAATTTTGAAGTTCTTTTGGTGGTGGCAAATTACCGAAACTATCAAAATAATATACATTGTTATTTAGTTTCTTATAACAAACCCAATGGGTGCCAGGCCCTTCAGTATTATCCAAATTTACAATTCCAGTCTCATTTTGCCACATTTTCTTTGGTAAACTGTCTTTCATAAACACACCGCGGAAAAATGGTATTTTTAAACAGGAAATATATTTAAATAATTCAATATTGGTTAATGCTTTATGTGGTATGACCAATTGATTTCTTTCATTTAATATGCACGATAAGGTCTTAGGTAAAGACCTGCCCCGTTTTTTACCATTGACCACACGGTGGGCTTCTTCCTGCCTTTTCTTGTAGATCGTCGTCTTCTTTTTATATTTCCTCCATGTTTTCTTGTGGTTGACCTCCTTTTTACTCTCCTTCTCCTCCTTCTTCCACCTCCTACTGCTGTTTTAGCCTTCATACCTGCTGTTACTGCTAAAGCTGCTGCTTTTTCTGCTATGCTAGCGTCACTTGATTTTACTCGTTGCCAAGCTATGTCCGCAAGCTTTTTGTCAGCTCTTGATCTATTTTTTGAATCGGCAAACGTGGAATATGCGATATCGTGTTCTTTACAAGCCTGATCTAACTTATTTATGCCAGGATCGCCTCTTTCCAGTCGTTTTTTCAATTTAGTTCCTGGTCCGCAATACTGATAACCTCCCGGTATATGAAATTCGTATGGTAATGCGTCTATTGCTCTATTTACTATGGATCCTACTGGAATTCGTTTTAAAGCTTTACTTAACAGAGAAACCGCTGTAGATGTGATCCCACTTCCTTTCCTCGCAATGTCCCGATTTGGACTGATATACCGAAATGTCATTAATGTCTTTTATAATTGCAATTCGCAACATATGTGTTTCCTCTATGAGGAGTTAAACATAAATGAAGTTGTTTGTTAAGATATTCAAGTTATATATCAAAAGTACCCCAATTAGCAATGTTAGAAGTTCTAAATTTTATAGTTTTAGGGTTATAAAAGTATTTATTAACAATTTCCTGTTTTATCCATCTTCCTCTCAAGTTTTCATCAAGCGAAGTATATGTTTTATCTGCAATATAATTGTGCATATCAAATAATAAATTACCTATTACTTTTACAAGGAAATTAACAGTTACAGCATGATCTGCATGATCAGGGTCTTTAAGCTCTGTTATACGTTTATTATTACAAGTATACACTTTATTATCCATTTGTGATAATGTGATAGCCTGTCCTACAGTTGCAGCATCATTTGCTTCTCTTCCTTGCGCCATGTTTGTTAATTTTTTATTACTACATATAAAAAACGCATGGTAATTATTTGGATCTAGATGTACTGTTTGTCCTAAGGCAGCCGCGTCTCTATCTGCATGACCCCATGACACATTTGATAACCTTCCATGCCTGCAATCCCAATAAGCGTTTTTGTATGTCAATAAATGAAATTTTTCATTACCTTGAATAAAGTCATCCCCTTGCTTTGATAATACTTCATCTCGTTTTGCAAATCCAGTTGTTTCTTGTTTTAAAGTCTCTTTCATTTGACCCACTGTTGCACCATCAGATGGTGCTGAACCATCTTTTACATTCGCCAAACAATTGCCAAGACAATCGATAACTCCCACATCACGTATGACACAATGATCTTTTATATATTTGAGATTTACAGCATCATTTTCATTTTTTGGATAACCTATATCGTTAATAACAAATTTATAAAAAGAAAATCCATCTTTTGTCTTTTCAGGTATCAAAGAATGTAAATAGCGTCTATTTACGCTGTCTTTTGCATCTTTAGGGTCATCTACGTTGGATATACGTTTATTGTTGGCACTATACGTTTTCCCATTGAATTTTAACGTATTTTTTAATTCAGATGACAAATAACCTTTGTTTATTGCATCACCGTTTTGATTTGGTTTACCAACGTTGATGATTCTATGATCTTCTGCGTCATATGTGTTATTTTGTAGTCTTAATGTTGGCGATATCTTTTCCTTTAATATTTTTAGATTTATTGCATCGTTTTCATCCGTAGGATCTTTTATGTTTTTTAACCTTTTATTACTCATATCATAATCTCCATCAGGTGTTTGTGGTAAACCAGCACTTCTTTTTAAACTATTGGCATAATATAACCCATCCGAGGAGTAACGTCCGAACTTGTCGACACTCATGGTGCAACTGAATAGTATTCTAGGGAGTAACGCATTTTTATGAGATTACCCCACGGTTTCGGAGTTCATCCACTAAAGCCACCCATTCGTTTTCCAATCCAGTATGACCCGCTTCTTTAGCTTCATGTATTAGTTTCATTCTATCCACCAATTTATTGATATTATTGTAATAAATCACATTTGTGTTATATAGTTTCTTCATTAAACCTGTACCCGTAACGGACTTACTTCTTTTTCTTCGTTCCTGAGCACTTACATCCAAAGTGGATGCCATAAATCTTCGTTTTACAGGTTTTCTTTGTGTTAACGGCATTGTTTGTCTTCTAGTTGGTATTAACTTGGATACAAATTCTTTATATTTTAAAGACTTAGATCTAAAAGGAGGCTGGTCAGGTAAATACTTTCTCCTATATGCATTTGTCTGTTCCAAAATATTTTTATATGCTTCCATGTCTTTTTCTTTCACTACCGATACTGAAGGCTTATTTTCAAATAATAATTCAAATAATCCTTTTGTGCCCTTATACCTTTGATCACCAATGACAATATTATCATGTTCGTCAACGTTTAACGGGCTATTACCTATCATTAAACCGTCTTCTGTTAATCTCGCTCCATAACTATGGTAATTCTTATTAGGAATTGTTCCGAGTAACATTTTTACCATGTATTTCCTTCCTAAAGGTCCTTTGTTATGAATGTTTTCACCCAATAAGCTTATGTTTGACGGACCTTCCCTTGTCTCTTCTTCTTTTTCCTCTTCACTAGCAGTTGATACAACTTCATGTCCTCTTTTGGCTTTTACTTCATATAATTCTTTTATTCCACTATAGTCCGGTGATTCTAGCTCTCTTTCGGGTTCTCCACCGGTAAAACCACTATACGTAGAGGATTCCACGTCTTCATCACTAAAATCTTCTGATTTTACATTTTCTCTTTCAAACTTCGTAATAGGTGCAATCGCATCTCCTTCCAATACAGGTTTAGCAAATTTTTTGTTTAATTGTTTCAAGGGTTCAGTAATAGGTTTAAAAGTAGATTCAAGGAATTTCTCCCTCTCGCTAATACCTAGTTTCAATGCTCTGTTTTTAGCCCGAATAGAATCACTAAGTGATTTTATTTCTTTTACTAATTTTTCTTGGTTAACCATGTTTGTAGCAAGACGTGTTGTACAACAATGAATGTGTTATACCACGTTTAATGTATTAATATAAATTTATCAAATCCTATCCTGTATCGACCATTGTTTAGCGGTTGTTCCTTCATAATTGTTAGGAACCCATACTTTTCAGCCCAAGCCTTTCCACACAACTCTTTAAATCGTTCAAATGTCATATCCGCATTTACATGATCAAAATATATATGTTTTAGGTTGGTTTCGTCCTGTTTAAATACAATTAACATGTTTGCATTGTCTCTAATGAGTTGTTTAGGTATTTTGCTGTAAGTTTGGCCAATATAAATGCTATCTATGTTGTTATGTCGACCCATAGCGAAGTAATTCCTTATTGTGTTTTGGTTTTCACAAGATACATCGTCGAATATAAACACGGAGAATGGTTTAGCTTCTTGTGGCTGCATGACACTCTCGCTTGCATTAAACTTTAAATATTTAACTTCAGGCACATTAGTCAGTATTTTTTCCAATAATTGATACTTTGGTTGTTGTAGTGATTTTGAAAATACATATAGATTGTTAAATCGTAATCCTTTAAGGTTTGTAATCAAATTGAATACTACATTAGTTTTTCCACAATTGGAAGGTCCGGTAACCAGACAACGAACGGTGTTTGGTAACAAATTGCCATGCTTCCCACTATTGAATTCTGAATTATCCACTGTGAGTTCATCTATATTATTAATAGTAAAACTCTCTTTTTGTGGTACTATCTCCATCCTTTGTAATGGTTCAACCTAAAATGATTCTCTATCGTTATATCAAATCCTTTTTAGGTATCCAAGAATCTTCCGTCTTATTAAATCCTAACCATCGTACTTTGACCTTATCTTTTTTCCGTTGCAACACCTTTTCAACTAAATATACATCGCCTACTGTTGATTTTAACATTTCATGTCCATAAAACCCTCCTTCA
>CM061531.1:75291906-75356530 GCA_030545055.2 Neoaliturus tenellus | reverse complement strand
AATCTCACTCAGCTCAAGCGAACGTTCGGTTTTTGTTCCGTGTAAAAAATATCTAGTCCTTCAACACGGAAGTAGGTTTTCTCTAGAGGTAGAATTAAATAGACCTACGTATCCACATACACCTCGTATTACTGTAGTGAATTGTTATCTAATAAGATTAAAGGGTGGGGTTTATTATCAACTCAAACTTTAAAATATTCTTCGTCTAGGAGTTTTCCACAGTCCTGATAATTTTCAGTCGTAATTAGTTTACTTCAACAGTTTGATTTAAAACTTATTAAAATCAAAGATGCAAATGTAATTGATTTTCAAAATTTCTTAACACAAAAACACTATACTAATAAATTACAACGTGGTACTGTAAGAAAAAATAAACAACTATACTGAATATAAGTAGAGGGAAAAAGCCACTTCTAAACCGGAAGTGACGTCAGCTGCCACGGCAGCTGCAGGGGTCAGATGGTGTCAGCTGCCAGGGCAGCTGCAGGGTGCAGATGGCGAGAGCATATGCCCTCAATGTGAAGTAGAATTGGGCATGAATTAAAAGTTAGTTTAAAAGTGAAATTCAACTGTGTTAACTAAACTCTAACAGTTGAACAAAAATTAAGAGTTAGTTGAAAACTGAAATTTAACAGGTATAACTGGGGGCCTGGAAAGTATGTCAAGGCCATCCAGAGTAAGTTTTAAAAAAGCCTACCCAACTACCACCAGAAATAGTTCAAAGTTGAACTAGTTGGTGTTAGTGGGATAATTCATTCGTGCCATGGGAGAGGTGTTTATCGTTTGAAAGTTGGCGATGGAATGAGAAGCGCCGCCTAGGGAGAGGGCTTATAAAATGGCAACCTTCCCCCACCACCCCTTCCCCCACTCCTTTAGATCAATAACCGGTCGCCGACTCTATGTGGTAAAACTGAACCAGACATGGCGGCCGCCATGGATAATTCTAACCTCAAAGCTTAGTTTTGTATTGGTGAGCATGCGCCACCCCCACTCCTTTACCTTTCTTTTATATTTTTAAACCCGAACAGATGTCCGGGCAGCTGCCCCTACGGGCAGATGTTCGGGCAAGTGTTGGGGGCAGAGATGTTGAAATATTGGGGTGGAGATGGCGATAGCGTTGGTGGTCGGTTGAACTGAATTTGCGAATAAAGTAACTAGGGTTGAACTAAAAGTGCACATAAATTAAAAGTTAGTTGAAAACTGAAATTTGATGGTGTTAACAAAACTCTTAATAGTTGAACAAAATTAAAAGTTAGTTTAAAACTGAAATTCAAATTTATAAATGGGATCTGGAAAGTATGTCAAGGTCATCCAGAGTAAGTTTTAAAAAAGCCTACCCAACTACCACCAGAAATAGTTCTAAGTTGAACTAGTTGGTGATAGTAGGATAGGTTGAAGTAACTTTTGAATTTTATTAGTGAACATACAATTAATGTGCAACAGCAGAGTTTAAACAAGTTGAACTTTTGTGATGAATTACAGAGTTGTAAATGCAAACACCGACGACGATGAGAAGGTAAATGCAGAGTCCCCAGATGATGTATTTGAAAAGCTTGAACAAATGTAACATTTCGAGTTGGTTTTCCTGTTCCATTTCTAATCGTTTAATTTCCAATTTCAATTTATCCTCTTCCATTCTAGTTACGAAGGGAACTTCATCCATCATATCCATCATGATTGTGTTAGTGTTTGAAATTTTAAAACAAGTGATGTTGATAATTCAGAAGTCGAAGACGGAATGAGAAGTAAAAGGGAGAAATGTTAGTTAAATAAAGAAGTGGTGGGGGGAAGGATGAATTACAAAGAAGTGGTGGGGGAAAGACGTTGCTCTTCATTATTACCATCAGTAGTGTCAGATGGTGCAGGAGTTAGATTTAGTAAATTGTCTTCATCTAAACTTTCAACCTTATCACAAATAGGACAATCGTATGTTATTTCCAAATTCATTTTGATGGTTGTAAAATTATCTACAAGTTCTTGTAAAATATTAAAAATGTCTTGTAACTCTTCTTTAGAGTTTATTTCAAAACTAGAATTCATTCGGGCCAATGGAGAGTTGTTCATTGTTGGAGAGTCGGTGATGGAATGAGGATCGGCGCATAGGGAGGGGGCTTATATAATGGTGACCTTGAGCAGGCATCTAGGGAGGGGGGCTGTCTAGGGAGGGGGCTTTTATATGGGGAACCTTGAGCTTATGATTGAATAAAACGTTTAGTTCTTCTTCTTCGTCTTTTAATTCAATTATTTGAACCGAAGTAGTTGTTTCATCTTCTTCACTCGATGAAGAAAACAATTCACCAGGATTTAAATATTGAACTACAATTCTGAACCATCTTATAGGATATTCGTCAATGACAGAAAGTAAGTTTTGAAACAATTCTTCCATCTCCTCCCTCTCAGTTATTATATGTTCAAACTTGATAAATTTTGCTTCCATGTTGTTAGTTAGAATGTTGGAAGTGAAATGATTTAAAGTTGAATTTAATATTATATAAAAATTACAACCGTTAGTGGGGGAAATCTCAAGGTCATCCAATTGAAGTTTTAAAAAAGAATGTAAAACTGAAATTACACATTTGATGGTTCTACAGGATCGGAATACCAATCTGATCTGTATGTACATCTTTTTATCATATGTGTACAAAAATCATCTTGATGAGACTTGGTGCGTTGACAATGAGCAAGATCTAGAGGGTGAAATTTGAAACATCTTTGAGGACAACATGTATAAAAATATCTTGATTTGTAAAATTTGAAAGTTCGCAATTCCGGTGGCGGTAGTTGTTTTGTTTTGCATTTGCAATAACAAGATCCGAAGAATTCACATTTAGGACAAGCTAACCCATCCACCATCATTGGTCCTAAATCTGTACATTGTTGTTCACAACAGTAACGAGGTTTGTACTTGTATTTTTGCTCTTCCATGTTGACGCTGCGGAGTCCAGTGAAAGAATAAGAGTGTATAGTGTTGAATAGGAAGTTATATGTACTGTGAAAAGTGGTGGGGGTAATTTCAAGGTCATCCAAATGGAGTTTTAAAAAATTATACCTTACTAATGTAAGGAATGTTGATACTTAAGAAGTTTGTTTCTCTTTGTTTTCTTCAGATTTTTTATCTTTCTCAGCTTTAGCCATAGCAACTAGTTCTTCTATTGATAGCGGATGTACTTCAGGAAATTTCAAAATTAATTTAGCTTGGTATCCTTCTTTAGCTAATACATCTATATCTTTAGTCATTTGTTCAACAGTGTTGTAATCTTTTCCATAGATTTTTCCATCAAGTTGAATCATCATTCTGTACAACATTTTCTTAAATAGGTCTTGTCGTGGTGAGAGCTGAGAAACAAATGATTATTTATTCAAGTATCACATCCTTTTTATTAACTCACATTCAACACGTGACTCTTTAGTTGTAGTTTTGTTTGTCAAAAGTTATTCAACATTGGTAATATTTTTGGAACTTGATGTTATGTTGACCAGTAGGCGATGAAGAAGTTGTAAGTTGTGTAGAAATAAATATTTCATCATCACAATATTTTGTTTTAGTGAACATCCTTGTATTAGTAGCACTAACATCAACAGTTAAGTGATAACCACCGGTAAGTAAAACTCGCATTTCGTTGGTTAAATCTTCGAGTTGTTCAAAAGTTGTAATGGTGTTGGTATCATAAGATGCACACTTGACTTTGAGAGACATCTTTTAGTTTTTATATTAAGCGATAGAGTGAGCGAGATGTGTACGGTACGAAAGGTAGTCGTAGACTGATGAATTTCACAAGTAGATTTTCGCTTTTATAATCACACAAAAGTGGGTCAAGGTCATCCCGTGGAATTTTTAAAAAAGCAACATATTGTAATGTACAAAGACATCACAATATGTTGCTTCTTTTAATTTTCTTGTTTTTTCTTTATATCATATTTATTGAAAAACAATTACAAACAAATATTAACAATGTTATGTACAAACTAATCAATAGTAGGTGTTACATGAATTGTAAGTTCAGTAGAGTTATTTCCACTTGGTCCGTGCGAAACCAAATAGAGTGCGCCAGGTTGAACTACACGAAGATCTTCATTTTGAAGAAGTTGTACAAAACGTGTAGGTAGGAAGATTTGAAACTTCGGTTCGTCACCAACTGTATACGGTGCCTCGCTCAATGTGCAATTAATAGCATCACCTACTGAAGTTTCCATTTTCTTGATCGTATGAATGATGTAATGTTTTTCTTCTTTTAGTTCAGAACATTTCTTCGTAGGTAGAATTGATGATTTAGAATGAGCGTTGAACTGATCGACCAAATTTTGAAGTAAGTTCTGCGATGCCATCTTGATGTTATTGTTAATTTTCTTGTAAATAAGAATGTCCGTTGGAGATGTTGTCTCTTCGGAGGTTCGAGTAATACTCATGCTGTGTCATGGTAGCGCTCTCACTTTTATAATCGACCCTACCCCCACCACTTTTTTGAAGGAAACTATTCAAGCGGTAGGCATTCTTTAAAGCGCACTGCGACCTTCGATGTTTAAAACTTTTTGATGAAATACAAAGTTCGTTGAAGTAGCATTGGAAATCTTTATCAATTATTGCATTAATCACTTCGTTGCTTGTAAATGATTGTATCCAATTTGCTTTTTCCAATCCTCTTGTGTAGATAATTTTAAACTCTTTGCAATAATGATTCATAATGTGCGGCATCATGATATAATTAATGAAACCTTCATCCCATCTTAAGTTGTGAAAATGTTTGTTCAACCATTTGTTTGTAACTTTCGCTTTAGTTGTTAGTCTATTAAATGGTACTGGAGGTTTGAACAAATAATGATAAACTACTGATGTGTTCATGTCCAAGATTACTAATTCTTTAATAATAAAATTACCATCATTTCCTCGGAAAGCTTGAAATTCAATTATACCTCTTTTAACTTCCATTATGTGTGGTGCATTAGAAAACGAAACCCGTTTATTCATGATGAAGTCTTATTAACAACTGACTTAAAAATTGAATGAGCCGACGTTTATAACAGACAGGATTGTTCTTCTTCTTTCACTTCTTGTGCCACTTCATCGATATTAAAATTGTGTGATAGTTGTTTAATTGTCTCCACATTTCAACTTCTTGAGGTATTCTATTAAAGATTGAAGTATCCACGGGACCGTATAAAATTGGAACAAAAGGTTGTTTGTCCAATGTATCAATTAGATAGTCTTTAATTATTGCACTTGAAAATATTAGTTGTTTCAAATATCTGGTGACAGGACCGGTAGTACAACTTAAAGTGTAAAATTCTTCTTTAGTAAAATATAATTTAACATTGTGGGTAGTTAAATCTCTGAAGCGAACAATTTGTCCTCCACGATGTTTTACTATATCAACTTCAATATTTGATTCCAATAAACTTAATCTTGTTCTTCTTCCAAATGTGTTGTTACTTAAATAGCACTCCAAAAGATGTAAATGTTTCATGAGAGATTCCCAAGTAGTTTCACTGAAAGTAACCATTTTGTTTCCATGGTTTAAAATAACAATTGGTGAATAATCCATTGATTTTAAAATTCTAACTGATATACTTTTTGTCATGCATGAAGAAATTGGGTAGATAATCCGAAGAAATACTTCTGTTAAAATATTGGTTGTAATGTTAACTTCAACCTTCTTCCTTTTTACTTCTTTTTCAGCTTCTTCTTCTTCTCTCTTCTTATGTTTGTTAAACTTTAGGAACTCGTCCATTTCTCGTTCAACTTGTTTTTCTATATCTGAACTATTATCATCTATTAGAGGTGTATTTTCTTCTCCGTTAGTAGAATTCATCTTGCGAATGATGTTTCCCATACGACGGTTGAAGATAGAATGAAGTTTCCACTAATTATTTTCTCGCTTTTATATTTTTCGTAAAATCCTTGAAATTTATACAATTACATAATTGTTTGTTTTCAACTTGTCTTTCACAAATAAAATTCTAACCTCAAAAATTGAAGCAAATAATTCTAACCTCAAAAATTTGCAGTCGTTGTACAATTATTCTTAAAGTACATTCTTCACAATTCCGGTCAGCGGTGTGTAAGTAACTATTTTATCATGTAGAATTAGACAGTATGCCGAAGTTCCATCCGCTACTGGTTCTTCAAATTCCATTTCAATTTTTATATCCACACTTGATGATTTTACCGATTCATTTTGTTTTGAACAATCGATTACAATTATTGGAGCCTTGGAATAATACTGGTCAGGTGATAATAGTGGTGTATTAGTTTTTCCATAATATGACGATTGAAATCTTGCATACATATCGTATAAAATGGAAAAACGTTTTTTGCTGAACATGACATTTAAATTGTCATAGGGAAAGAATTGAGAGTTTAGGAAAACTTTACAATTCTTTATTTTACAGTGATCAAATTGACCAGCATTTGCAGTGATAACATCTTTTCGCTTAGTTTGAAAACCGAGTATTATGTACCTTGCTCGTTCCAAGTAAGTTGATGTCTTGACGGTCCATGTTTGTCGTTCTGTCTGAGGTAGTGTAGGGTATTCATGAAATTCCCAACTTCGGAATGGCATCACAATATCACGGTCAGATTTCAACTTTCTCAATAATAGGATTCTATGTTCATCAGCCAATCTTACATGAGGTACTCTCCAAACAACTTTATCCAACTGTAGTTGCCATTCCAGTTTATCTTCCGTAGTTGCAGGGTCTGCAAGTATCAAGTCCTTATTAGTTGAAGATCTGAGTAATACTAATTCTTGTTTGACATTTATTATTACCCGTTTGTAATCTTCAGCGAATCCCAAAAGCAATCGTAAAGGTACATGAAAATCAAAGTGACCGTTGGAAGCTGGTGTTATAGTGTCTTTATCGGGGGCAACCCATCCGGCGGTGACTATTGAATTCTTCTCATGCGGTGTTAATGATGTTAATCCTTTCAATGTCGTTGTTAAACCAACCTTTTTTGTTGAATCAACCGTCAACCCTGATATTTCATATCTTATTTCATCAAAAAGATATGCCATCGGGTTATTTATAAAAGGAACTGTTGAAGCAGTTTTTCCATCCAATTTTAATACCCGTCCTTCGATGTACAAGTAACTTTCACACGGTAAAGTGTAAATATCTTGTTGTTGAATGGGGATCCTTATTTCATAGTTATTGTTTAATTTTGATGAAACGTAAGGGTTGTGCGTGTGATATTCCTTCTCCCATAGTGTTTCGTCGAACGTTGGTCCTTGAGATATATCCAGGATATCCATCGCTGTTAAGTTTCAATCCAATCTTCTGTAGAAAACGAATGTTGTCCGATGTTAACTCTTCCAATGTTGAGGAGCTACTGAGCTCCCAACTCTTCCGTTGCGGTTTAAATGATAATCCCATGTTGACTTTTATGTTGCTGCTCTGATGTGTATCCGTATAGTAATTGTTTCTCCTCTAAAGTCAACACTATGACCGTCTTGATCCAATATGTTCAGTACGATGTCTGAAATGAAACTGGTGTTTAACGGTATTTATATCAAGTTTTGTGGCTTCTCAACAATTTTAAAACCGGGAGCCACTGTTGGATAAAATGTATGTAAAATATGTTGATTAACTCTATCTCTATACGATCCGTGTATAATGTTGCACGTGACATCGATACTATTTACTTTCAATATTGTTACAGTTGAATCACCTGAATGAGTAGTTCCAGGAGTTAAGATTTTCTTGTTTGTATCTGTAAATCCAAGTAAACTGCCAATCGACTGTTCCAAGCTGACATCAATATAATATTTTGAAGTTATTTCTGCTTTTAAAGTATTATTGTTTCCTTTAACGGTGATATTGTCTTCTCCGAGTTGTTTCTGTAATAATTGGTTTATATCATCAATTTCATAAGCTCCAGTAGGAAATGTAATTATTTTCAATTCTGAGTATTTTCCTGGAGCATCCTTAGTTTCATAATAATGTAGTAAATTGTTCTTCCCTTCCGTAACATTGGGAATTGAGTTGTAGGTAGTCAAATCAAGTAATGCCGCTTCCCATAATCGTTCCTTGGATAGACGCAATGCTGGGAACAGCGTACTTTTCAATGTGGATGAATTTCCACTCAATGACACTGTATACGATGACATCTTAAAGCTGACTGACACTTTTCGCTAGAAACTCCAAACATAAATGCCCACATATTTCAGTATTGTTAGGTTGTTCTCTTTTGTAATTGTAAAAAATGTTTTTGGAGTTTCGAAAATAATGTTGGAGTTCTTTTGGCGGTGGTAGATTGCCAAAACTGTCAAAGTAGTAAACGGTTTGTCCGAGCTTTTTATAGCATACCCAATGAGTGCCTGGACCATAGGTGGAATCCAAATTTACTATTCCAGTTTCATTTTTCCATATTTTAGTTGGTAATGCATCTTTCATAAAAACTCCTCGAAAGAATGGTATTTTCAAACATTTTACATAATCATTTAACTGATGATTTGTTAAGGCTTTATTTGGAATTATTAATTGATTCTTCTTATTTAGTACACACGGTATGGTCTTAGGTATAAACCTGCTCCGTTTTTTACCATTTGCCAAACAGAAGTCTTCTTTACACTTGCCTTACGAGTTCTACGACGTCCTTTTTTAATATTTCCACCTCTTTTAGGAGTGTTTCTCTTTGCAGGTCTTCCTCTGCGGCGTTTTCCACCACCTAACTTTGCTTTCGTCTTCATGGCTGTAGTTACTGCCCAAGCCGATGCTTTTTCTGCAATACTTGCGTCACTTGATTTTACTCTTTGCCAAGCTTTTTCCGCTAGAATTTTATCCGCTATTGATCTATATGTTGAATCTTTATACTTTGAATATGCTATATCGTGTTCTTTGCAAGCTTGATCTAATTTATTAATTCCAGGATCTCCTCTTGCTAAACGTTTTGCCAACTTAGTTCCGGGTCCACAATATTGATAACCTCCGGGCAGATGTAATTCGTATGGTAAAGCGTCTATTGCTCGATTTACAACAGCACCAACTGGAATCCGTCTGAGCAGGGATAATGCAGCTGATGTTATACCACGTCCTCTCTTGCCAATGTCCTGACGATGACTGAACGATGCGGTCTTCATTATGCTGTTTTATGTAACCAATGTCTTCACTCTATGAAATACTTTATGATAATGAACCCTTTTTTGTGTATTCCATACTTAAATATTCACAAGCTTTACCCATATATATCGATGATTGTATCTTTAATCCATTTTTCTCTCTTAGCACCTTCGATTTTATCGTGATTTGATTTACCAATTATATGATTATGCATATCAACAACTGCATTACCTACAAGATTCATTACATACTCTACATTAGTAGCATCTTTGTAATCTGTTGGATTATCAAGATTTGTGATACGTTTACCATTACATGTATACACAGATGGATCGTTATTAGAGGTTGCTATAACTTGATTAGTAGTAGCAACATCATTCGGAGCTATTCCTGCTGATATGTTAGATATTCTTCTATTTTTTCCATCATATAAGTTATTTATTTTATCTAAAACTATAGTTTGTTTCACAACAACACAATCATTATCATCTTTACCAGATTTTACATGGGTTAATCTTCTACCTCCACATATAAAGTTAACACCAGTAGCTGATAGTTGTGGCACTTGTGTTAAAATAACAGCATCATGTTCTTCCGTGCCTAAACTTATATTTGACAATCTTTTATTTTTTCCATCCCACTTGTCATTTTTTAGTTGTAGTAAGGTAAACTTTTCACTTCCTTGCATAAACTCATCACCTTTCTTTGACACTACCTGATTTTGTTTAACAAAAGCGGATGTTCCTTTCTTCAAGCTTTCATTCATTTGTCTCACGGTAGCAGCATCCGATGGAGTTGAACCATCTTTCAGATTGGACAACACTTTTCCATGACAATCAATAACAGCATCATTATATAAAATACAATTATCTTTAATATATTTTATATTAACACCATCACTTTCTTCTTTAGGATATCCAATATCGTTTATAGTATATTTATAAAAAGAAAATCCATCCTTTTTCTTTTCTGGTATTACAGAGTGCAAATAACGCTTATTGATTGTATCTGTATCATCAGTTGGATCTGCCACATTAGTTATTTTATAATTTAAAGCATTGTACATTTTTCCACTTTTAGTCTTTTCCAACAGTAAAGCGTATTCCATCGCAGATAGAAAATAGCCTTTATTAACAACATCTCCATTGTTGACTGGTTTTGCAACATTAATAACCCTGTGAGATTTTGCATCATACAATTGGTTGTTGTCAAGCTTTAAACTTGTAGATGTTTCCTCCTTCACTGTTTTTAAATTTGTTGCATCTCCATCTTCTTCTGGATCTCTAACAAACTTTAAACGTTTATTATTTATGTTATAGTCACCTTCGGGTGTTTTCGGTAATCCACTTCTTTTTCTGTTTTCTCCAACTTGCACTCCTAACGCGGAGTATCGTCCGAACTTGTCGACGCTCATGTTAGAACTGACACATTATACGCCTGCAACTCTTATATATCCGCGGACAATTATACAATTATGCCGCGATTCCTGAGTTCGTCAATTTGAGCTACCCATTCATTATTTAAACCTGTATGACCAGCTTCCATGGCTTCATGCAATAGTTTCATTCTATCAACCAATTTATTGATGTCGTTGTAGTAAATCACATTCGTATTGTATAGATTTTTCATCAATCCTTTACCAGATGTTGAAGTATCTCCTTTTTACCATGTTGTTCAAGAAGTGATAAATCCATAAGTGATAAAGATTTTCTTTTCAGTGGTTGTCTCACCGCTGGTGCAGTACGTAATGTTGGCAATTTTCGTGGAGGAAACAACTTTTTTATAACGATGTTATATTTTGTTGCACGTGAACGATTAATCATTCCATCCTTTAAGTAGTTTCTTTTATGAGCGTTAGTATTTTGTAGAATCTCCTTAAAGACACTTAAATCTTTGGATGAATATCTTAGTGGTATGTTTTTAAAAATTAATTCATATAATCCTTTTGTTCCTTTATATCTATGCTCACCAATAATGATGTAATCGTCTTGTGTTATTTCAAGCTTTGAATCGCCAATCTTCAATTCATTCCCATCAATTCTTGCTCCGTATACGTGTGATCTACTCAAATTCGGGTTTGATTTCATGTCATGTAGCATTTTCATTATATATTTTCTTCCAAGAGGTCCATGTTGTAATATATCGCCACTCAATTGAGTTAAATTTGGAATAGATTGTTCAGCTTCAGGTATTGGCGGTTCTTCTTCCTTTTCAACAATTGGTTCTTCTTCTTCTTTTGTTTCTTCTTGCTCACTAGCACTTGTATATGAATCATCAATGTCATAGATCATATGACATTAATATCACATGTTTTATTTCTTTGTATTTATGTTTACTTCATTGTATCTTGTTAAAAACTCTGATTTGTTATTTGTTTTACTTATGCTCAATTGTGTTGAATTAAACCTTTATTAGGTCAAATCTTGTTTCATTTCTGCTACAATTAATTCAACATTACAAATGGAAAAACTCTTAAAACCTGATAGATTGAATGTTGACTCTAATAGTCCTACAGCAGCACAAGACTGGGACCACTGGTATAGAACATTCCAGAACTTCATTGAAGTCTCAAAAGTTGAAGAAGTCGATAAGCTTAAACTGCTCATAAATCTTGTCTCACCTTCAATATATGCGCATATCAGCGAATGTGTTCAGTTTGATGACGCATTAACTAAACTACGAAAACTCTATTGCAAACCAGTAAATGAAGTGTTTGCACGACACAAATTGTCAACTAGAAAACAACAACTCGGTGAAAGCATAGACCGGTATCTTGAAGAATTGAGAATAATAAGTAAAGAATGTAATTTCAAGTCGGTCTCGGCTGAAAGAAATAGGGACGACTGCATTCGAGACGCGTTCGTTAACGGACTCATATCGCCCCAAATACGACTACGACTCTTGGAAAACTCTGATCTACCCTTAAATGAAGCATATGAACAAGCAAGATGTTTAGAAATTGCACAGCAAAATGCTTCGATGTATCAAACTCAAGCGAATCTAAACAAGTTATCTGATGAAAAGCCATCAGTCATCGACGACAATGCTGAACCTCATCAACCCTCTACAGTCGCTGTTGCAGCTCTGAAATGTATATTCTGCGGATATGATAAACACACAAGGAACGTTTGTCCAGCCAGAAACGCCATATGTAAGGCCTGTGGCAAGAAAGGTCATTTTATTAAGGTATGTCGAAGCACTTCTAAAGTAGAAACTCATTCCAAATCGTATGGTAGGGAGTCTTCGTCAACTTGTTCTGTTATTTCTCAATCACTTGAGGAAATAATATCTGATGTTCATCCTGGCCTTTCCAAAGCTACTGTACCTATTGTGGTAAATCACTTGCACAAATCTGCTTTAATTGACACCGGGAGCTCAGCAAGTTTCATCAATGATACGTTAGCTCGCAAACTAAAATTAAAAACTTACCCTTCTCAGATCGGGTCGGTAACTATGGCATCAAACTCTCTTAGTTCTCAAACACTAGGTGCCTGTACAGTAAGATTAAAGCTACTAAATAATGTATATGAAAATGTATCTCTCTCTATACTTCCTAACTTATGTACGGACATAATAATTGGACATGATTTACTTGCACGCCACTCTAAGCTAGAAATGGATCTTGGTGGATCTGCTAATCCACTTGCTGTTAGTTGTTTAGCCGCGGCCAAAGTTAAGCCTGCGTCATTGTTTAAACATCTCACCCCGGAATGTAAGCCTATTTCTATCAAGTCACGTTCATATTCGGAATCAGATGCTAAATTTATTTCTGAAGAAGTATCTAATCTATTAAAGGAAGGTGTTATTGAACCTAGTATATCTCCTTGGCGTGCTCAGGCTCTCGTCACATCATCTAGCAATCATAAACGTAGAATGGTTATTGATTATTCCCTGACTATTAATAAGTTTACACTCTTAGATGCGTACCCACTCCCTAAGATTGAAGATTTGGTCAATAAAGTTGCTAACTTCTCTGTGTTCAGTACCGTTGACTTGAAAAGCGCGTACCATCAGATACCTATTAGAGATGAGGACAAACACTACACAGCCTTTGAGGCATGTGGTAGATTGTACCAGTTTAAAAGAATACCGTTTGGTGTGACCAACGGTGTGGCTGCATTTCAGCGTGTCATAGATGAAATTATTCAGTTAGAAAACCTTAATGACACATTTGCATATTTAGATGATGTTACTGTCTGTGGCAAGACACAAAAAGAGCATGATCTAAACTTAGATAGATTTATGAAAGCTGTAGCCAAATACGGCTTAACCGTAAACAAGGACAAAAGCTCATTTTCACTCTCCACTATTAATCTTTTGGGGTATACAATCAGTAAAGGGGTGATTAAACCAGATTTGGATCGTCTACTTCCCCTGAAGAATCTTCCGCTTCCCATCGATGTCGCTTCTCTCAGAAGAACTATAGGAATGTTTTCTCATTTCTCTAAGTTTATACCAAAATTTTCGGAAAAGATTCAGCCACTTACAAGAAGCAATTTTCCATTATCCTCAGAAGCTACTTCTGCTTTTGAAAATCTGAAAAGAGAAATAGAAAACGCATCTATGTTTCCTATTAGCCCTGAACTGCCATTTACTGTCGAGACAGATGCCTCTGATACGATCATAGCTGCCACACTCACTCAAGATGGTCGGCCTGTAGCATTCTTTTCAAGAGGTCTTAACACCAGTGAATTGAAGCATAGTTCAATTGAGAAAGAAGCCTATGCAATTATAGAGGCGATAAGAAAATGGCGACATTATTTGCTTGGACGTCATTTTAAGTTGGTCACGGACCAGAAATCAGTCTCTTTTATGTTCCACTCAAAACACTCTGGAAAGATAAAGAATGAGAAAATCTTGAGATGGCGACTTGAACTTTCTTGTTACAGCTACGATATTGTTTACAGGCCTGGGAGAGAAAATGTGATTGCAGACACACTGACGCGTACTGGTATATGCAACTCTGTCTCTGAAAAACTGGAGAAACTAAGAAGTCTACACGATTCGTTATGTCATCCAGGAGAAACCCGCATGTATCATTGGGTTAGAAGTAAGAACTTACCCCATACATTGGACGAAATCAGAAGAATAACATCTTCATGCAGAATATGCGCTGAGATAAAACCAAGATTTTGCAAAAGTGAAGGAAAACTCATAAAATCAACAACTCCTTTTGAACGACTCAATGTTGATTTCAAAGGTCCTCTGCCTTCATCTACAAGAAACCGATACATATTAACTATCGTTGACGAATACTCAAGATTTCCATTCGCTTTCCCTTGCCCTGACCTTTCTTCTGAAACTGTTGTTTCTAAATTCAAACAGTTATTCTCAGTCTTTGGTGTACCTGCCTTCATTCACACAGATAGAGGAACGTCGTTTATGTCTCAAGAAATAAAGGAGTATTTGTTTAGTAACGGAATCGCAACGAGTCGTACTACTCCTTACAATCCGCAAGGCAACGGACAAGTGGAGCGTTGCAATGGTGTCGTGTGGAAAACTGTTGAGCTGGCGCTGAAGAATAAAAACTTGAATATTACAAAATGGGAAACAGTATTAGATGAAGCTCTCCATGCGGTGAGATCGTTATTATGCACATCTATAAACTGCACACCCCATGAGCGGATGTTTAATCATCCAAGAAGATCAACCAATGGAGTCTCCACACCCAGTTGGCTTATGAAACCTGGACCAGTACTGATGAAACGACATATTCGTCAATCAAAGTATGACCCGCTGGTGGAAGATGTTACTCTAATAGATGGGAATGCAGAGTATGCTCATATTCGTCTTCCAGATGGTCGGGAAACCACAATTTCAACAAGACATTTAGCACCTGCACCCGCAAAAGATATTAATACACCAATGGACTGCAATGAAGAACCTACTAATCAATCAAACTGTCCAATTGAAAACGGTAATGATATAGAACACTCAGCTCCTGACTTGAGTGTAACATCAGAAATTATAGATCCAGCACCTACTCCTCAAGACATACAGTGTTGCAGAAGCCCTTATCGGAAAAGCTCTTCTTCTCCTCCCTTAATTGTGCGACAGAGCTCTCGAGTCAAGCGCCTCCCGGCTTATCTCTCAAACTATGATTTGAACTTTAAAAGATAGGTGGGGAGAATGTCATAGATCATATGACATTAATATCACATGTTTTATTTCTTTGTATTTATGTTTACTTCATTGTATCTTGTTAAAAACTCTGATTTGTTATTTGTTTTACTTATGCTCAATTGTGTTGAATTAAACCTTTATTAGGTCAAATCTTGTTTCATTTCTGCTACAATCATCTTCTTCTTTTTTTAATGCTTGTACTTCTTGTTTAGAAACTGGTAGTAAAACATCTCCTTCATAACGAGGTTTACCAATAGTTTCTGATATCTGTTTTAAAGGTTCCGTAATAGGTTTAAATGTAGTCTCTAGAAATTCTTCTCTTCCACTTAAACCCATCCTCAATGCACGATTCTTCATCCTAATAGAATCACTGAGTGATTTTATTTCTTTCAATAGTTTTTCTTGATTCACCATGTTTACACTGTGAAGTTCAACGTGTAACTAGATGTAGCATCGGTAGTTCAACGCATAAATACAAATTTATCCAACCCTATACGATATCTACCATTTTTAATATCTTCTTCCTTCATAATAACGAGAAAGCTATATTTCTCATTCCATGCTTTGCCACACATCTCTTTAAATGTTTCAAATGGCATATCCGCATTTACATGATCATTATATATATGCTTTAAATTAGTTTCATCTTGCTTGAAGATGATCAACATATTTGCATTGTCTCTTATAAGTTGTTTTGGAATTTTACTGTATGTTTGACCAATATAAATGCTATCAATATTATGATGTCTTCCCATAGCAAAATAATTCCTTATTGTGTCATGATTTTCACAAGAAACATCGTCAAATATAAAAATAGAAAATGGTTTTGCTTCATTTGGTTGCATAATTGTTTCACTGGCATTAAACTTGTAAAAATTCACTTCAGGTACACTTGCAAGTACTTTATCCAATAATTGATATTTTGGTTGTTGCAATGATTTTTAAAAAATGTATATATTATTAAAACACAATCCTTTAGGATTAGTTATAAGGTTAAAAACAACATTAGTTTTTCCACAATTTGAAGGACCAGTTATTAGACATCTTATCGTATTTGGTAGTAATTCACCATGTTTTCCATGATTTAACTTATCATTGTCAACTGTCAATTCATCAATGTTATTGATATTAAATCGGTCTTTTTGTTGTACAATCTCCATCTTGTGTCAAGGTTAAACACACAATGAGCTATTAAATTACTATACTAAGTCTTTTGAAGGAATCCAAGAGTCTTCACTTTTATCAAACCCTAACCACCGGACTTTAACCATATCCTTTTTCCTTTGTAAAATCTTCTCGACAAGATATACATCACCAACTGTTGATTTCAACAATTCGTGTCCGTAGAATCCACCTTGAAGTAATTCACCCTTGTTATCCTTTAATAAATAGGTTTCAGGTATAGTTGGTTGCACTTTATAAATTGTAAATACTTCATTAGTCCAATTTGGTAGATATCTTTTACTAAATACACCTTTGTATTTGCTTATACGAACTTTATCGTTGACCTTGAACTTCTTTGGTTGCAATTTTTCCAATTTCGGTGTTGTATTATTTTTAATGCGTTGTAATACAATTTTCGCATTAGCACTGTTTACCTGGATAGGTTTCATTCCAATGGTACGATGATATTTGTTGTTATACTGTTTTATAAGTTGTGGTAATATGTCATACCACACGTATGATCCTCGTTTTGAAAATTGTTTATACATCGCACCTTTCAATGTTCTATTGAATCTTTCAATTATTGAAGCTTTAACTTCAGAATTTGTAGAATAATGATTTATTTGATATTTCTTCATCAAAGCTCCAAAGTCTTTATTAAAATATTCTTTTCCATCATCGGTCTGTAGATGTTTAATTTTAAATTTATTTCTTTGTATTGTGGTTTCCATAGCTTTTGTAACACTTTTACCAGTCTTATCCTTCAATGGTAAAGCGTCAGCTATTTTAGTAAAACAGTCTATAATTCTTAAAATATATTTAAATCCTTTGTTTAATTTACTGCGCGGTATCATTTCAATGAGATCAGCTTGATAAAGATCATTCATTCCTTTAATGATTGTACTTCTTCTTGGAAATCTTCTTCTTGCTGGTTTATGTAGTTCATTTACAATCTTGTCCTTCACACTTTCCATCTTCAGATGTTGCTTGTACACCGCTTGTAAAAATACTGATCCATAGAATAGTTTATTCTCATTTATATAGTTTGAATATAGGTCAAGGCCATTTCATATTAGTGTAAAAAAGAGGGAACATGGCATTGGGCTTGCCATGTCCCCTCTTCTTTACGGAAAGGAAAAAGGAAGAAGGTAGAGGACGAAGAATAGGTTTACTGGTCGATAGGGTTTAGAGAATAGTGGCCGAATGGTAAAGTATTAATTTTATCTTCTAAAATATGGCGCTTGTCATCTTTGTAGCTTAATGCCCACTTTGTTTGTTTGACACTAAAAAGTTGATGATTATAACTTCTAATAGTGTTAAACGTTGCAGTTGTTTCAACATTTTCAAACAAACATCTTTTAAAATGTTCAAACTGTACTGCCACCGCCCCCTTTGAGATATCTGCTTCCGGCTGTGCTCAGTGGAGAAGGGAGGGTTTAGTACTGGGGCAGCAAGACTCCTATAGGTGTAATATGAAGATGTACCAGCGAAGATGAACCTCAGATTGTTTATTTGTAGTGTTGTGGGCGCCACCTTGTTGCGGGTATGGGGTTGAATAGGGCTCCAACAAGGAAATATTACCCTGTTCCCTGGTATGGTTCCACCGGTACCCTACTACCACACTTAAAGAGCTAACACAAACCAGGCCTTTAGTTTACAAAACAATAGTGAAATGCCTTTGAATTTAATAGAATCTGGTTCTGATATTTTATTTCACAACAGGGAATTTACTTGACCTTTATAATTTACCTTGACTTGACTGGCTCAAAAGGATCCAAAGACAACTACTTTAAACTGTTTACAATAGAACATTTATTCTCTTGATTTACCACACCAATCAGATATAACGTTTTGGGTCAGAACTACCATTTAATGATTGAAAATAATTATCTAAATCATTGTAATACCTTTGGAGCGCTCCTAATTTAATATACCAAAGCTCATAAATTTACTAAACTATAAACATTATACACATAAGAGAAATAGAACATAGACATATACAACGTAAATTAAATAACCGCAAAGCAGTCTTAATCTGGAGTCGGAGACGATTCCTTAGCCGTATAAGTCTCTCTCAAAATTTACACTAGATGAGAGTCTGTAGGAACTTTGTGTCGCCGGGACACTTCCTGGAGGCAGAGTCACAATTTCCGGGCTCACAAATCCCCACCGGAACAGGGCGAACAATGAATAAAATGTTTCTACTCACCAAAGATGAGTGACGCCAATATACACGGGGTGCGACACCGGTCCGGACCGAACGGAATGTGACACAATGGCGCGACCGGAAATCGTCGAGCGATAAGTGTCCGAGTCACCCGGGCAGTAGGGTGGCGAAGCAGCGCGAGGCTCAGCAGCGGGCCACCAGGCTGAGCACAGCGGAGCCGAGAGTCCCACAGGTAGGCGACAACTCGCTAGACAACCCACCAGGTCCACAGGTAGTCCAAAAAGCCCTTAAACATTTACACTCCAAAATAGTCCGAGGTCCCAGCAGAACACAATAGGCTAATCACTAACATAATCACTAAATTTATTTAACTGCAATTCGACATTAAAAATAACATTTAATTTTCAGAACGACTGATTTTTACTTCATAACAATAAGACAAACATTTGCTTTTGATGATGAATTCTCTAACACATATTATTTAGCAGATAATCATGTGGACATAATTTCTTTGATTATTTCTTTGTCCAAAATATTCAATTTCCAATCCAAAAGAATTGACCACACAAAAGACTTACCAAACAAATAATATTAAACATTGTGTAATCAAAGATTCAACTCAATATCTAGCCTATATCTCAGACATCTTATCTACATTATTAATAGTCTACAATGACAAAGTTGGACCTTTATCTACCTACACAGCCAGTCGGGATAACATTTCCTTAAATTGAGCTCTCAAGAGAAACTTTTCCTTTATTTAATTATAACATTAGGCTAATTTTTATTTACATATTTTGAAAAGAAAATAATATTTTACTTCAAACCTACGACCCACAATGATGTTTTAAAAAAAGAACAACTGTGATACATGAAAATCAATCAATTAATTTTTACTATTTCCTATTAATTAACATTATCGGCAATTCCATGTAAAGTAAAACAATTTAAAGTGCTAATAATTGTTTACAGAAATGAGATGTTAAGAATTTATGATTTTTATCATGGGACAATTATGTTTGATTTAATCCAAAACATCTAAAGCCACGATATTTGCTTACTCAAATGCTACTTCAGAATAAAATTGTACAAGCTAGTCAAAATTTAATTATTCTTCATGATTAACACTTATTTATTTACACATAAATATTTACAGAAAAAGGTGGCAATGTCAATGAGAAATTACAATAAGGTACCCCGAACAATGATTCACAGGAAATTCGTATCACAGTTTGAAAATAACTATGATGACTATTACAAGGATTTTATGTGAAATAATGTAAGTTACTTGTCACGAAATTTAGGTTTTTTTTCCAAACATACATTAATTTCCTATTTTGTCAGAGCCAGTTTTATACTTAAAATTATATTGCAAAATCATTGATCATGTTTAAAAATGCAGAACAGATCATTCAAAACCCAACAGGCTCAGGTAACCAAAGGCATGGTTTAATAAATTCGTGAAGCAAAACTAATTAAGTTACGAAGCTAACTTTTATTTGGTATCTCATGAGCAATTAAATATATTCAAGTATGGTAGCATGGTTACCTTGGCTAATTATGCGATTAGTCTTCCAAATATCCAGCGATGCTGAAGGGCTTCAGGAAACGGCAACGGCGATGAAATCAAGTCGACGGTGTGGCCGCTCGTCCTCCAATCCTCTTATCTTCGGCCGTTATCAGTAACAGGCTAGGGCTGGCCGGCATGCCGCGGCGGCAGTATTGACTGGGCTTTAAATGGTCTACTGGACTTAATTTAGTGCCTGCATCGGTAGGTTAGGCAATTGTGACATTGGGGTAGCGCTAGCGGTATTGGCACAGTGCCGGCGCTCTTCGACACTGGGAAAATACTAATAATAATGTAGGGTGATCAGGCCTACACTATTCTGCCTTAGTGTACCAGACAAGTGCGATGTCACAAACACCCCTCCACCTGCAGAAAATTTCCCAAATTTTCTTCACTGGATGAATTTTTTGATGTCGGCAACATGCCAGTTCCCAATATTTTTGCCATTCATATCAGCCAAGGCGTAGACTAAGGGTGAGACTTCCTTTTCTATTACATAAGGTCCTACATATCGGGGGGCCAGTTTTGCTGAAAAGTATTTAGTCGCATCAGACTGTGGAATGTTTCTCTTTAGGACGACATCGCCGACACGATATTTCGCAGGTCTCCTACGCAGGTTGTAGCGACGAGAGTTCTTCTCGTGGGCGTCATTCAGCCGATTCGCAACGTCCTCATAAATGCTTCTCAATTTTTGAAGTTTGTCTCCATAACCGGTTGAGTCTTCCGGGTGAGGTAGAGTAGTGCCATCTCGTAGAACTGCAAATCCTGCTCCAGCAGAGGCGATTTCTCGCCCAAAGTTCAAAAAGACTGGCGAATACTGTGTAGCCTCATGGTACGCTGTCCTGATTGCGAAGCCTATTTTTGGGATGTATTTGTCCCACTCCCTATGATTTTCTTTTACGTAAGCACGCAACATGGTAACAATGTTACGATTGACTCGTTCCGCAGGGTTCGCTTGGGGGTGGCGACTTGCGTTCAACAAGATTTTTATGTTGTATTGTTGGGCTAATTTCGTCATTGGTCCTCCAATGAATTCGGAACCGTTGTCGCAGATTATGTAGGCAGGCACACCATATACCATAAATATGTGGTCTTCAAGATGTTGAGAGACTAATTTAGCAGTTGCCGCACGCAGAGGCTGTAGAACACAGTATTTAGTAAAAGTGTCTGTAACAACAAGGATGTATTTGAAACCCTTCAACGACCGTGGTAAGGGGCCAATCAGATCCGCGGCAATCATTTGCCAGGGTGCGTTCACCTTACGTTGGTGTCCCATCATACCAGCTGGAAGTTGTTGGTCATACTTTACTCGCTGACAAACATTACACCGGGAGACGTAGGTCGCCACATCCTTCCTCATCTTGGGCCAATAATATAGTTGTTGCAAGCGTTTGTAGGTCTTGAGTACTCCTTGGTGACCGGCTGTCGGCTCAGCATGGCACTCGTTCAGCACTGTAGTCCTTAAATCCTTTGGGATAACTAATTTCCAGGTATCTTTTTGTATGGAGTGTTCTAGAGTAGTGACATTCTTCCACAATTTGCCTTCTGCTATGCGCCATTGACTGTATTGGTCAGGGTTCGTAGTTACTCTCTGCAGCATGTCCTTATACCAACGGTCCTTGACATCAGGTGGTAGTTCTACGGCATAACACTGGAGTGTCTCTTCAGGCGTTGCCTCAGGAGGAGTTGTCCTAGACAGGAGGTCTGGTACCACATTTTCTTGCCCTTTACGGTGGACGAGTTGAAAGTCGTAGGGCTGAAGTCGTAGAGCCCAACGTGCTAAACGACCAGTCGGGTCTTTCAAGTTGTTTAGCCAGAGTAAGCTGTAGTGGTCGGTGATAATGGTAAACCGAGTACCTTCCACGTACGGCCTGAACTTTTCTACCGCCCAGATCACAGCCAAGCACTCTCGCTCGGTAGCAGAGTATTTTTGTTCTTGACGGGTCAAAGTGCGACTAGCATAGGCTACTACCCCTTCACCATGATCATATTCCTGGCTGAGAACAGCGCCGATTCCAAGGCCAGAGGCATCACAAGAAATTGTGAAAGCTTTAGTAAAGTCCGGACAGGATAAGATTGGAGCCGTAATTAAGAAGGATTTAATGTCTTGGAACGCCTGTTCTGCTTCGGTTGTCCATTCAAATTTTGTGCGTCTTCTTAAGAGCGATGTCATAGGGTGCATTCGGGACGCAAAGTTCGGGATAAAACGGCGGTACCATGACGCCATGCCAGTAAATTGTCTAATTTCTTTCTGGCAACGAGGTACAGGAATATCCACGATGGCTTTGATCTTTTCAGGGTCAACTCTCAATCCTTCTGCACTGACCACATAGCCGAGGTACTTGAGTTCTTGTCTGCAGAATTTGCACTTCTCTCTGTTCAAGGTTAACTTGGCCGCACGGATCCGCTTGAATATTTCCGCTAATACTTCTAGATGTTTCTCAAAACTAGCAGTCACGACAATGATGTCGTCCAGATAGACAAAAACATTCGGTTCGAGGTCCGGCCCAAGCACAGTATCTACGAACCGCTGCCAAGTGGCAGGTGCTCCGCATAACCCAAATGGCATCGTTACGAACTGGTACAACCCTCGACCGGGAATGGCAAAGGCAGTCTTTTCCTTACTGGTTTCTTCTAGTTCAATTTGCCAGTAGGCACTCTTTATATCCAAGCTAGATAAGAACCGAGCATCTCGTAATCGATCAAGGATCGTAGTTACTTGGGGCAAAGGGTATGCATCCTTGCGACTAACTGCATTGACGGCTCTAAAGTCCACTACGAATCTCTTGCTTCCGTCCGGTTTGTCCAACAACATAATGGGTGAAGACCAAGGGCTTTGAGAGGGTTCCACCACTCCCAACTGAAGCATGCGGTCGAGTTCTTCATTTATCAACTGTTGACGAGCCGGAGACACGGAGTAATAACGTTGTTTGATCGGAGGTGCGTCCCCAGTGTCAATAACATGTTTAACTCGATCGGTTCTTCCTAAAGTTTCAGGTTCATCCTTAAAGTGGTCGTCAATAAGATTTTGAAGTTGGCGTCTCTCCTCTGGGGCGAGGTTATCCTCCGAAGTGATTCCTTCAATGGAGCTACAGAAGAGTTGAGGTTTCTTTGGGGCAAAGTCCCATTTACGATGTCGCATGTCAGCTACTATATGCATTCTTTCCCAAAAGTCGATACCTAAGATCAGAGCTTGTTGCAGTGATGGGACAACACAAACACTTAAATCCTCAGTTCTGTCTTTTAACGTGATAGGTAGTACCACAAAACCTTTAATTTCATGCCGCTTGGAATCAGCAGTCTCGACAAAACGTCCGGGAGCATTTTGAAGATGAGTAGGAAAGTCCTTAAGTATCCATAGACCCTTTTCTCCAAGGAAGGTTTGGGAAGCACCGGAGTCCAGTAATGCCATTATCTCCCGTCCAAACACTCTCACTTTCAGATAAGGTCTGGAATCCTTTTCGTAGCTATGTAGAACGTAGTTGACAATTGGGGTACCCTGATGACTAGTCTGGGAGTCGAGCATCTTTCTTACGCTGCTGACTCCCTGCCTTGCCCGTTTTTTGGACAGCAGTTTGAGCATTCTCTCTTCAATACGTTGTCTTTACCACAACCATAGCAAAACTTTCGTTTAGTTTTATTACAGAATCGGAAACGATGGCCTTTATCTCCACAATTCCAGCAGACCAACTCTCGTCTATCTTGTTGGTTCTTAGCTTGCAAGGCTGACACGCGTCCTTGAGTCACTCCCTTGCAACGATTTTGATCGTGATAGGCTAGGTCTGGTTCGAGCATCGTCTCTTGTCGTTGAGGAATTCTTTGCCTGGTCATGCTGAGTCGACCCGCTTCGGCGCGACGTCCCATGGAGCGTAGTTGCTCAAGAGTCTGAATGTTACACAAAGCTAACCTGTCTTGTAGCTGCGGATGCAAATTATTGTAAATCTGTGCCAGGCGTGTAGTCTCAGGAACTGGCGTTGCCAGTCTGTTATACAATCCCTCCATTGCAGCTATATATAAGTCCACAGGCTCGTTTTCCCCCTGCACTCTGTTGAATATCTCCTGATGAAGTCGTAGATCATAATCAGCTGGTTGGAAAACTTCACGAAGTTCCTTTGTCAGTTGATGCCATGATTGGATTCGATTAGATGCCGCACGAAACCATACAAGTGCAGAGCCTGCAAAAAGATCAACCGCAGATTCATACAGTTCTTGGTGTGTTACCCCACGTGCTCTGCGCAGTTCTTCTACCCTCTCGAGAAAGCAGCAATACTTGGACCAGAATTGTCAAATTTTAGCCCCCACTTGTATACGGGAACATACTTTGGACGTAACCGGTCTTTTCTCTCATCCATAGGTTGTCTTTCAGTGTAATTATGGCAGTTGTCACACGGTTTTCTCTCGACCAATTCGTTTCCCCCTTGCGTTTTCGAGGAACATTGCAATCTCAATTTTTCTTCTTTAACCTTATCATCTTTCTGTTTCTCTTCTTGCAGTTTCATACCTTTTATATGCCAAGTATCCCTCTGAAGTTTCTGCAGACTCGCCAATCCTTCCTCTTCTAATCGTTGCTGCTCTTCTCTCAGCTTCCTCATTTCTTCTTGCTTTCTTTCGGCCTCTCCCTCAAAAGTTGTTCGTGGCAATTCAAAAGTCTGTATTGTGTGCAGCCGAGGTGATGGTAAACTTGCAGGTGGATGTTCAACATCACTTCTCTCTTTTCCTATATTTTCCTGAGTATCTACGACCATAGGTGACTACGCTTCCTTGAAAAAGTCCAAAAGTTCTTTACATCTGCTAAACAATTTTCTTTGGTTTGTTCGAGGTCACTGTCTGCAGCAGCACCCACCGGAATTCTTTCAACTCGGAGGTATAGATGCCAGAGCCTTGCAACTATTCGATGGTGCTCATTATCAGTATGATTTCCTTCATAGTCACTCACTAATGCTGAAAGGTCTTGGTATTTCCCTTCACATTCCTCCAGTTCTGCATCAGGATCCAGAGAATTGACTGCGGCCTCATTAACTGGAGTATTGGATGCTAAACTCTGGGACAGTCGTTTTCTGCAATCTCCCGCTGTACCTTCGTGGACAGATTCCTAATTCTTAGCTCGTAAGCAACTTCGGTTTTCCGCAGTTGGTAGGCATTCATGTTATAAAGAATACTAAGTTTACCAGCGGAACAGAAAAACTCATAAGACGGACCAGACTGCAGTAAGATGAGCTCTGTGCCGAACCAGTAGATGAATAACAACCGCTCAGATGGCCACAAAATTCCAGCCAAAACTTAATAAAAATCCATTGTAAGATCCCAACCTTGAATAATCTTGTGTAAATCTTAAAATATTTAAACAATAACCAAGTTGAAAAAATCTCAAAATTTCCTTTAATGAATAAATTCTTATTAATTCCTTACTAATCCGGGTGACCAAATATACCTTATATTTCCTTGCCAGTCAACAAACTCAAAATTATATACTACGAGCTTCTAACTAAGTCACAATTTCTTATATTAATGCACTATTTAATTCCCATATTATTCATAAAAACCAGGCCCAGCACGTTGGACGCCATTTTGCCACCGCCCCCTTTGAGATATCTGCTTCCGGCTGTGCTCAGTGAGAAGGGAGGGTTTAGTACTGGGGCAGCAAGAGACTCCTATAGTGTAATGGGAAGATGTACCAGCGAAAATGAACCTCAGATTGTTGATTTGTAGTTGTGTTGTGGGCGCCACCTTGTTGCGGGTCTGGGGTTGAATAGGGCTCCAACAAGGAAATATTACCCTGTTCCCTGGTATGGTTCCACCGGTACTCTACTACCACACTTAAAGAGCTAACACAAACCAGGCCTTTAGTTTACAAAACCATAGTGAAATGCTTTAGAATTTAAGAAAATCTGGTTCTGAAATTTGTTTCACAACAGGGAATTTAATTGACCTTTATAAGCTACCTTGACTTGACTGGCTCAAAAGGGTCCAAAGACAACTACTTTAAACGGTTTATAATAGGACATTTATTCCCTTGCTTTACCACACAAAATCAGATATAACGTTTTGGTCAGTACTACCATTAAATGATTGAAAATAATTATCTAATTTATTGTAATACCTTTGGAGCGCTCCTAATTTAATATATACCCAAGCTCATAAATTTACTAAACTATAAACATTATACACATAAGAGAAATAGAACATAGACATATACCACATAAATTAAATAACAGCAAAACAGTCTTAATCTGGAGTCGGAGACGATTCCTTAGCCGTATAAGTCTCTCTCAAAATTTATACAGGATGAGAGTCTGTAGGAACTTTGTGTCGCCGGGACACTTCCTGGAGGCAGAGTCACAATTTCCGGGCTCACAAATCCCCACCGGAACAGGGCGAACAATGAATGAAATGTTTCTACTCACCAAAGATGAGTGACGCCAATACACACGGGGTGCGATACCGGTCCGGACCGAACGGAATGTGACACAATGGCGCGACCGTAAATCGTCGAGCGATAAGTGTCCGAGTCACCCGGGCAGTAGGGTGGCGAAGCAGCGCGGGGCTCAGCAGCGGTCCACCAGGCTGAGCACAGCGGAGCCGAGAGTCCCACAGGTAGGCGACAACTCGCTAGACAACCCACCAGGTCCACAGGTAGTCCAAAAAGCCCTTAAACATTTACACTCCAAAATAGTCCGAGGTCCCAGCAGAACACAATAGACTAATCACTAACATAATCACTAAATTTATTTAACTGCAATTCGACATTAAAAATAACATTTAATTTTCATAACGACTGATTTTTACTTCATAACAATAAAACAAACATTTTTTTTTTTTTTTTTTTTTTTAATTCTCCAGCACAGATTATTTAGCAGATAATCATGTGGACATAATTCCTTTGATTATTTATCTGCTTAAAATATTTAAGTATCAATCCAAGAAAATTGGCCACACAAAAGACTTACAAAGAATGATATTAAACATTGTGTAATAAAAGATTTAACTCAATATCTACATCACAGACATCTTATCTATATTATTAATAATCTACAATGACAAAGTTGGACCTTTATCTACCTACACAGCCAGTCGGGATAACATTTCCTTAAATTGAGCTCTCAAGAGAAACTTTTCTGTTATTTAATTTTAACATTAGGCTAATTTTTATTTACATATTTTGAAAAGAAAATAATATTTTACTTCAAACCTACGACCCACAATGATGTTTTAAAAAAATGAACAATTGTGATACATGAAAATCAATTAATTAATTTTTACTATTTCCCATCAATTAACATTATCGGCAATTCCATGTAAAGTAAAACAATTTAAAGTGCTAATAATTGTTTACAGAAATGAGATGTTAGGTCTAAAATAAATTGAATATATTGCATTCTAAATTAAATATACATCACAATACAAACAGCACCTGAGCCTTCAAAGATTAACTAAATTTAAGAATTTATGATTTTTATCATGGGACAATTATGTTTGATTTAATCCAAAATATCTAAAGCCATGATATTTGCTTACTCAAATGCTACTTCTGAATAAAATTGTACAAGCTAGTCAAAATTTAATTATTCTTCATGATTAACACTTATTTATTTACACATAAATATACAGAAAAAGGTGGCAATGTCAATGAGAAATTACAATAAGGTACCCCGAACAATGATTCACAGGGAATTCGTATCACAGTTTGAAAATAACTATGATGACTATTACAAGGATTTTATGTGAAATAATGTAAGTTACTTGTCACGAAATTAAGGTTTTTTTTTCCAAACATACATTAATTTCCTATTTTGTCAGAGCCAGTTTTATACTTAAAATTATATTGCAAAATCATTGATCATGTTTAAAAATGCAGAACAGATCATTCAAAACCCAACAGGCTCAGGTAACCAAAGGCATGGTTTAATAAATTCGAGAAGCAAAACTAATTAAGTTACGAAGCTAACTTTTATTTGGTATCTCATGAGCAATTAATTATATTCAAGTATGGTAGCATGGTTACCTTGGCTAATTATGCAATTAGTCTTCCAATTATCCAGCGATGCTGAAGGGCTTCAGGAAACGGCAATGGCGATGAAATCAAGTCGACGGTGTGGCCGCTCGTCCTCCAATGCCTCTTATCTTCGGCCGTTATCAGTAACAGGCTAGGGCTGGCCGGCATGCCGCGGCGGCAGTAATGACGGGGCTTTAAATGGTCTACTGGAATTAATCCAGTGCCTGCATCGGTAGGTTAGGCAATTGTGACATTGCGGTAGCGCTAGCGGTATTGGCACAGTGCCGGCGCGCTTCGACACTGGGAAAATACTAATAATAATGTAGGGTGATCAGGCCTACACTATTCTGCCTTAGTGTACCAGACAAGTGCGATGTCACAAGGTGAACATATATTTTCTGCGTACTCAGCTAATTTCCAATAGAAATTTGGTACTTTTTGTATTTCCCCATGAAAACAGTGGGGTTTAGTACATAGGTTTGCCATTATATAGGTTTTGTTAATAAATATAAGTAAAACACTACGGTACCAAGTAAATTTTATCAAGCTATGGTATTTTTTACAATTTCCCCATAGATCCCATGGGGTTGAGTACATAGGTTTTGCCGCTATTTGGACTTTGTAAGCAAATTGAGGCTAAACTCATCTCAATTAATGTACATACCAAATTTTATCAAGATATATCAATAAATAAGCAAGACAAGATAAAAGGTTTTGTTTATTTCCTATAAGAATAACATGGGAAACCTATTTTTGGATTATATCTGTAACCATTTAAGCTACGATTATAATTCAAATTACTAAATTGTTAATTTTTTTTTTTTTTTTTTTTTTTTTTTTTGCTCTATGGCCTATTTTAAAATTAGTGAATTTTTTCAATTAACTTGAATAAATGCCAAAAACCTATCTTCAACCCTTTTTAAATCTCATAAAACCCCGTTACCACGGTCCGATCACACTGGTTTTCGAAATTAACCTGATGAATGCTGCCCTACATCTCTGTTCCAAATTTCATCAAAATCAGAGGTTTCGTTTGAGAGTTATCGTGTGCCCGGACACACATATACGGGGTGTCCCAGACCACCTGTACACTCCTTTTCAAATTTAAATTAGTAATTCTTCACCAAAACAAATTGTGCCATTATAGGTAAACCGGTTACGCTCTATCGATTGACACTAATTTCGATGTACCAGAATTAACCTTTTCAGACCGGAAGTCGGTAATTTTAAATACAAACCCCCACTTTTTATGTTATTTTTGGATTCTACTCATAATTTTAGGACAACTTTAGAATTTAATGTGTACCCCTAATTTTAACGGCTTAGAAGATAATGGCGGTTGAAATTTAGTTTATCCCCACAAGAATAACATTGGAAAAAATTCATATCCATTATTTACATTAAAAAAACTGCCCAAACATGAAAATGTTTTAGAACCTCATAATATTCAATCATAAATTTTTGATAAGGCCTATAACGTAATTATTTTACTTTTCCATAATTTTTTAATAATTTCTGCCATATTGGAAATTTTATAGAAAAAGAAAGTAATATATGACAAAACCAATAATTTATGATGGAAAATTATTTAAAAAGAGAATCTACGACATTTTTGTGTTGGAAAATGTTTGTTTAAACCAAAATGTTCAGAGACAATGGAGTTGAAAATTTGTTTTACGTTATTCTTATGGGAAGAATTAAATTTAAATAGCCATTATCTCCTAAACCGTTAGGATTAGGGGTGCAAATAAAATTGTAAAGTTGTCTTAAAATTACTTGTAGAATCCAAAAATGTCATAAAAAGTGGGTTTGTATTTAAAATTAGTGACTTCCGGTCTGGAAATTGAATTATGGAACACCCTGTACATTGAAATTACTGTCAATCAATAGAGCGTAACCGGTTTACCTATAATGACACAATTGTTTTTTGTTAAAAATTAATTCTGTACATTTGAAAAGGGGTGTATGGGTGGTCTGGTACACCCGGTATGTTAGATATTAACAAGACTGGGGTTTGGACTGTTCCCCGTCAAAACGTTAAGAAATGCCACTGCCGTACTATACACACAAAAAATCTATATATTAATAGGCAAGCATGTTTCTTTTCCTTCTTTTTTCTTACCTTGTAAACATCGTAAGAGAAAACCGCGCATACTGTTAGAAAGGTTACCGTATTATCCTGTAGATTAGCAGAATCACATTTAAATTGATATTTTCCCATGGGGCTTCGCCCCACAGGTTTTTAAAGTTGCAATGTTAATCTTCTGGAAGATTGAATCATTAGACAGCTGTTGTAAAAACAAATGCTTGCAAAGCAGGAAGAACAGATGTTTCCACTATAAAATATTTTTTAAACTAATTGGGTCCAGATCAACTAAAATTTTGTTTGAATTTCTATCATGAGGCGATCTCTAGTGTGTGTGTGTGTGTGTGTGTGTGTGTGTGTGTGTGTGTGTGTGTGTGTGTGTGTATATATATATATATATATATATATATATATATATATATATATATATATCAATCAATTTAAACGAACGGTGTTTTTTGCTTTTGGGGACCTCAAAACGAAAAATCATCATGGTTCCGGGCTTAGGTCTTACCATGACTACTACCGTCGTAATAGTGTATCCCCTAAAGGGTAATTTGCTAAAAACTGCCGGATTTTATACAATTTGATGTTTACCTTCACCAATGAGGGATTAACATACATTTTCTGAAAATACCCCATGGCAGCAACCCTCAATTCTCATTCCTATGATGTTCTTTTGGGGAAAGTAAAATATCTTAAATTCCATTGGAAATTCGCTAAGTACGCATTTTTGCCCCCCTTTATAATTATGTTTTCAGTTATCTTTTCCATATTTTCATACTCAACTAACAACATGTCTCACAATACTCCAACCTACTCCCCTTATTAGTCAGTAGCAGGGTTTAAGCTGGTAAAAACCGTTTGGAGCATTAATGCTACAAGCTCTTGGATACTTGTAGCAACAATAAAGTGTTCTTAGCTTTTTATTGCATGCAGCCTAGTACCAGATTTCTTTCATGTAAGCTAACAATACATAGTAAGCCAATAAATTCACAAAATTTTAGTCAAGTTCCTGTTTTAAAATATAACTAAAATGCAAAGCATGTCAAGTACTATGGCTATTAGTAAAGTGTTAATCAAATGCCTTAGTAGGCCCAGTTTGGTGAACTTTATAACCAATTTACTGCCCTAAATTAAATCATTAAAGGTCAGCAAAGCTAAACCAAGAGACCTAAATAAAACATTATCATGATAATGAAGGCATTTATATCATCAACATTAAAAGATTTATGTACTTTTTTAATTAGTTGTATCATAAACATTAATCACCAAATCCGGATTCATTATCCGTCTTACTACCCATACTACGATCAGTCATACAGTGACTGCGGCTTGCAGCAGTCCATCAGTGTTAAAAACAAAAAACAAAAATATATAAAAGATTTTACATTTGTGCGAGGTTTTTTTTTATTATTGCAGGCCTAAACGTATCAATTTTACATTACTAGTTTTTGTTCTTATATAATTTTGAATAACTAAAGAGTCAAACATAAGGTCAACAGTCGTTGTGGTGCATGACAAATTTGATCATGATCGGGGAGAATGAACTGTGAGCAGCCCCACGTGTTCTTTTTTTTAATTGGGGGTTGTGTACATATCGAGTAAATGCAAAATTTGATTTCAATCAGGTGGGTGACATAGTAAGCAAACATGACAGTACAACCACTACAGTTATAATTTGAGGATTTAAAAGTCAGTGATAGTTGATCACTTAAGGTTTTCCCCGTAAAAAACTTGACACTCCAGAAGCGCGGAGTACTAGTAAGGAAACACTAGCATGTTTTCTGATTGGCGTCTGATTCAACTCTACTGCCAATAATGACGCCTTTAGAATCCGGTTGTTTCTATTCCATCTGCTTTTGTTGCTAACGATTTGTTTGAAAAACTGGTTTGAGAGCGCTAATACCTTTGTGTATATCCTAATAGCTTTAGTTTCAGTATGATTGTCATGACTTTATAGATTAAATAGCCTGTAGCACGGCGCCAATCTGTTGTGTGTTGTGATCGCATGACACTAGTTTTAGGTTGGCTAAACAGAGCTGAGAACAACATTGTTGAAAATAACATAGATAACAGTTTATGTTTGAAACTTAAAGTTGTTCCACAATACTAATTGCCAATATTATAAAAATCTTTGTGGCGAAATCACCATAGACTGCCCAAAAATTTTCATATTTTTGTGGTGGATATTGCAAAATGTGACCAATGCGACCACAGCTTAAACACTAGTTAGTAGGCCTACTCTAAGGGATTTAGTTTCTGATTATCACAATCACAGATAAAATACCTATTTAAATTTGTTTCAAACTTTCCTCGTCAACCTTTTCTAGGACGCTGGACTACAAACAGAAGAGGATGTGAAGGAACCTTTTACAGAGTTAAATAGAATTTTAGACTGTTTGAAACAGAGAGACCTTGGGCCTGCGCTGGAGTGGGCGGTGGCGCACAGAGATGCGCTGGAAGCTCAGGTAACATTCCCTTCAAATCCCCTAATGCAAAAATTTGTTTCTATTTGCGACAAACCGTAAATACCTCAAAAACTCTCTGTATGAATTTACAATTTCTTGTGGGTTACTTCAGGTTGTCTGTGTTAATAATAGTTTTATTCTCATTATAATATTCACAGTTGATATAATCTTCAATGAACAAATTGTGTTAAGTAAGAAATCATTATATGTCTGTCTTTTTTTAAGATGAAATTTGACAATACAGATGACCCACTTTTTACTTCTTCTACAATCTTCTCAATTTATTCTGATTTATACAAGGCACATGATGGATGTTGACGCCGAGTATTTAACAATTGGTGCATCGACTGTCTTGGTTGGATTACCAACAAAATCATTAGAAATATTTTCACTGTCACCAATTGAGACATAATGCTCAACTTTTTTTTACTGAGTATTCTCTAGTAGACAAATAGCTGTTTATTCAGTATTATGAAAAAGTATACATCGTACAGTATCATACAGGCATTTAAGCCACGATTGAGATGTAACGCTCTTGTTATAAATATCTCACGCGTTATCTACGACCAATTGAAATTTTGTTATTATACTAAACATGTAGAAAGTTGGTCACCCAATCACCCATCCAAAACATAGCCATACAGATGTCACTTGACGCAATTGTTGTTCTTACTCACATATGATCAAACTCTTTTGAGGTTAGGCACATTAAGAAACTTAAACATGAATCGCAATGGATCAATCAGCTGATGTGCGAATTTCGTAATTTCTATTAAAACACTACTTTCCTAAAATTCTGAGCTCTCATTGGTCTAGAACCTATATTTCATTGTGAAACCTATACTTTAAAGATCTCATTAGGCAACGGGTTTTAATTGGGTTAATGTACCGCTTTTGTGATTTTACCTGTAATATCATTCTTGGTGCTTATGACAGCAGTTGTAGACAGAAGAAATACCTATCTAGGGAAAAAGAAATAACTATTTTCCCTGGTTTCCGATTTGTATTATATAGCGCTTCCCGGATGTTGTCTCAAATGAGGTGTTTTAAGATTTGTTTAAAGGATCTTTTCTGAACAAGACATGAAGGATAGAGGGTGAAGGATTAATGAGTGTCGTTACAGCGCACACCGCTATGTCATCTGTTAGCCGGCTAGGAAACAAACACTGCATACTATACGATTGGGCAAGTGTTGCCCAGTGTGAAGGAGGGATGCCTTCGCATGGTAATGTTCTTCTGGCCAGGTGGCTTCGGACTCCTACGTCATCACAAATTCGACTCCTAACCTAACCTTGTCCTGTCAAAATTTCTCCAAAACCTCACTTTTTGATGTGCCAGGGGCTTTTGAAATTACTGTAACATGCGACTGTGTGTTGACCGATGGGGACGTAGAATTAATTTCCAGGCGGTATCCTTGTTTCGCAGTGACCGGTAGCCCCTCAATTGTTCACATACTGCCTGCGGCGTGGACCTCTTTGTTAAATTTAACCTTTGATCCTTTGCTGTCCGATTCTAAATATATTTATCCAAATTTTTCGCTTATTTTAAATTCAGATTGAACAGTCTCTTCACCGATGTTCATGGTCCACCAGGACATTCCGCCATCTTTGTTCGATCCTGTGATTTTGCCAGAGTCATGGTGGGATGCCCAAGATTTAACTTCCTTAAAATATATTGCAATTTTTGCATGGTTAGGGGTATTATCGGTCCTTTTGGTTTATATTGGTTTTAAAATGTACATTGTCAGTATAAAAATTGGTATGATGAGGGGAGAGTAATTTTTTTTCTTTTTAGTTGTTTGTGATAGGAGACGCTGAGGACATCGTCTCGCGGGATAAGGGGGATGTGAAGGAGGGATGTGATTAGGGATTTTCTATTAATTAAAACGATGAACATTGTATATTTTTGTAGAAGGCTGCTCGGGTCTTGACACCAGTCAAGGTTGCACTGGGTGGCAAGTGCACTGGAGGGGGGTTGACAAACACAGGGGTCGTTGCTCTAAAGGTCAGTAGTGAATTCGATCACATATATTGGTCAACTTCCTGGTGGTTCGGGGAGAGCGGTGCCTGGACCCGGGGCAGTCAGGTGAGTAGCCGTATTAGGGGGTTTTTATGGTCTGTTGAGTTTTTGGGTTTCTTGTGATAAAGAGTTGGTTGGTTCTCCACACCAGTATATTTAATTACTATTTTCTTTTTTTTGTAATAAATAATTATAAGTGACCAATTTGGACCGAATGGAAATTTTTTATCCGGACAAGGGTCAGGTTCTGTGGTATCCGTATCCGGATTGGAGGGAGTCGACTGTAGTTTGAAGATAAAAAAAGCCTCAACTGTTATTTTTAAGCATTTATAATTTTACTGTATTTTTTGTTTAGAACTCAATACTGGAATTTAAACTTCATCAGCTCCGTTTCATAGACTTGATTCAGCGAGGAGCGTCTGCACAGACAGAAGCCATTCAGTATGCCAGAACGCACCTCAGCCAGTTTGTTCATAGACATGAAAAAGGTATTTATAAACAAAGAGACTATATTGCACGCCTTTTTAATTTTGAATCAACCTATTTATCTAAAGATTTTTCTAGTTCTCAGACATAAATTACCTGAATCACTATATAGATGTATAACTGGGGAGTTTTAAGACTTTAAAGTCATGGTTTGAATTGATCTCTTAAAATATATATGTATATAAATACATTATGTCCCTGAACTCTCTACTGACCTCTTGAGGTATTATGCCTGACATAAATACAAACCAAAATATCATATTTAAAATTTCCTTAACTCCATAGTTAACCGGACAGTAGCCATTTTGCATTTTTTTATGATTTTTTATTTAAGTACGGTTTGTTGTATAATTGAAGAAAAATAATCAATTTTTTACAGCTCATATTTTCCAAATGGCGGCTGTTTAAAATCTTTAACCTTAACCCTTCCCGGGCTATTGACGGATATATCCACTAAATTTCATTTCTATCCCGGGCTGAAAACGGATATATCCGTTTTAGAAATTTTCTTTTCCGGGATAAAGACGGATATATCCGTCCAAAAGTACGAAAAACGTATGTTGTATATATTACGATTATAAACATAATATTGACTTTTTGATGGGTAATTTAGTTTTTACAGTTGGCAAGATTATGTCCCGTGACTTTTTCACCTGTTTCATGCCAAAACAACACATATGTTCCTTGAAACTGTCAGTTTGCGCTGGGACCTTACAGTGAGTGTTTGTTTACGTTTTTGTAATGACGTACTGTGAGTTTTATTTCAAAATGATTATTCCTAATGACTCAAATCTTGTTAAAGATGTTATAAATTGCTAAATAAGAAGTGCATCTGAAGGGGGATTTCATATTTGGCAGTCAAAATAACTATAATATGAAAAATGATTCTGGCGAAGAAAGCGATGAACCAGACGCACGATATATTGTAGTTCTTGCATTTTTAGGTTTTGTTTTTTTTTTACTGTTTTTAAGAGGAACTGTTTGTATTGTTATATTATGATAGGTAGTAAATAAAACAACAAAATGACATAAACGGATATATCCGTCCTCCGCCCGCAAAAATAGTAGTTTTCACATTTCTCTATTGTCGTTCTAGGCGGCGGACGGATATATACGTTTACTTAAGTTTTCTTGCGGGCCAAAGACGGATATATCCGTTTTATCAAATTTTATTTTCTTTATAACATGTGCAAAAAAATTATTTCAGCACTGAAAACAGTTTTTTTATGACACATGAATTATTTTGATCAAATTAATAACAAGAAATTACCACATTATGTTTTGAAGTTATGCTTAAAATAATTCCGTCTCAGCCCGTGATTTAATGTAGCCCGGGAAGGGTTAAATTGCATAAAAACTACATAAGGTAGCAAAGTTTATGTCCATATATACTTTTTACAATATTTAATTTAAAATCCAATGATTCGTTATGGAAATTGGTCTATAAATAAGCAAGATAGAGCAATTAAAAAAAAAAAAAATAGTCACGCATCTGAGCAATTGCCGCGTGAAAAGGCGCAGCCACGACGCCAGCTCAACAATGAATCTCAAACCAAAACTGTTCCCGGGGAAGAGGTGCGACCTTGACTAGCCTCAGTAAAATCACACTATCTTGCTTATTTATGAACCGATTTCCATAATCTTTCCATAGTTGGATTTTAAATTAAATGTTCTAAAAATGACATAAGGACATACAGTTTGATACCTTATGTAGTTTTATGCAATTTAAGGTTAAAGATTTTAAACAGCCCCCATTTTAATAATATGAGCTGTGAAAAATTTATTATTTTTCTTCAGTTAGACCTTTGTCTCAAAAAGTTGTAAACCAAATTTTAACTTATTTCAATAAACCGTTCTTACATTCAAAATTATTCTTCAAAAAAATACAAAATAGAGGCTGTAAGCCTGTTTGGTCAACTATGGAATTTTGAAAATTTTAAATATGATATTTTGACTTGTCTTTAGAGGACAGGAATAATACCTTAAGAGGTCGGTAGTGAGTTCAGGGACACCCTGTGTAAAGCGACACCTGGGATCCTGAAGGGAAACATGCAAAGGCGGGACATAAACATGCTGTTATCATTAATTGATTGCATTTACACTATACATTTTTTCACAAAATTATTTTTCTTTAGAAGACATTTTGTAGATTCAAGAAGGTAGTAAAATAAATAAAATCATAAAGTTAAGACTATATGCAAAAGAAATGGCTGATACAACAATTAGACTTTCTTTTTTATCTATCTTGAGACATATCAAACTTGGTGGATTTATAGGTCGTAACTGATGGACATAAAAATCTGATCTTTCATTTTTGAACACAATATATAAAGGTTTCGGCGATATAATTGTGAAATATATTGTTCATTTCCTGTGGCAATGATGCAATGTTTTGCAGAGATCCAGAACCTAATGGGAATGTTCCTGTACCTACCTCACGGAATCAGCTCGTCTCCATACTCCCACCTGCTAGAGCCCCGGCTGTGGTCCGAGATATACGACATATTTACAAGGGACGCTTGCTTCCAACTAGGCCTCAGTGTCGAAAGCCCTCTCAGTATATGGTAAGCAAGCACCATTGTGTCATTTATTCTTTTCTCATTAACACAGCAACCTCTAATACAGAGATTATCCGAGGTGATTGTGACACTTCGAATAAGGAAAAACTTAGTCATAATGGGTATCCTAGGTAAAAAATATTTAACACGTTCATTGCTGAATAATGCTCAATGGACGTGTGTGCTCAGATATGACTGCTAAATCCTCCGTTTTGTGGCAGCAACTCAGGATTTAACGTTCAGGTTTGTAAAATTGTAAAAGCAAATTAAAGTAAGTGTTTAAAATTGCAGGAAAAATACCTCTCTATATGCGGACAGAAGGCTGTAATCAGTATTCGGAAACTTGTGGAACACTGACCAATAGAGTCAACAGTGCAATGGCATCCATGATTGTGAACATAACAGATATATTTTAATAAATGCTTAACATATGCATATGTACTTGATATACATCTAGTATCAAAGATTCTTTGATACCATTGTCTCGAGGGAATTGAAAATTGGAGTCGGCCCATTTCTAATAACAATATAATTGGCATAAAATAGAGCTCAGCTCTAGATTAGCTAGTTACCTTGAGTTGTTTCATAAAAAACCCCGATTTTGGATGTCAGTAAAAACAAAAACTGAACGATACATTTTGCAACCAACCCATCACTAACTGAAATCTATACTTATTTAATACGCTAAGGGTTTTTTGTGTAAAGAACTCCTACAATTTTCAACCGATTTTCAAGTTTTAGCGAATTTCCCTATAGGGAATACGCTATTACGGTAGTAGCCATGGTAAGACCTAAGCCCGGGACCACTTTACTTTTTCATTTTAAGGTCCTCAGAAGTCAAAAACACCATTCGTTCATTTTCATATATATATATATATATATATATATATATATATATATATATATATATATATATATATATATATATGAAATATAGTATATGTATATATATGAAATCTATCTTTATATCTATCTATATGTCTATGTCCGTGGTACTGATAACTTTTGAAGGGGACCTCCGATTTTGATGAAATTTGGTACAGAGGTTTAAGACCAGGTCTATTTTCATGAGTTCATGAGTTGCTATTTTCATGAGCATTGTCGGGTTATGGGAACGGGGTTTTATGGGGTTTCAAAGGGGTCAAAAATGGGTTTTTGGCATTTTTGGACCTTAATTTTTAAAATTCATCAATTTTAACTGAAACCATTTAAAAGAGCTTAAAAAAACAAACAATTTGGTATTTTGAATTTTTATCATAGCATAACTGGTTACTGGGCAAATCCAAAAATGTGTTTTCCATGTTATTCTTATGGGAAATCAAGAAAACCCTATATTTTGCTTATTTATTGACATAACTTAATCAAATTTGGTATGTACATTATCTATATAAGGTTTAACTTATACTTGCTTACAAAACCCATATGGCGGCAAACCTACATACTCACCCCTATGGGGTTTATGGGGAAAATAAAAAATTGCCAGAGTTTGATACAATCAATCAATCAATTAATTTTCAAAAATTTTTGACAGATGTTTACAATATAAACTTATAAATAGTCCCACATGGGCCTGTATCTGTGCGTGGGACGAAAATACAATTTTGTGTTTACATTCACCAATTATTAATTAACTTAGATTTTCTAACAACACCCAATGGCAGAAAACCTACATACTCGATCCTATGGTGTTTTTATGGGGAAAGTAAATAATCTGAAATTCCATTGGAAATTCGCTGAGTACGCAGGTCTGCTGCGACGGGGGTATTTGATGTTGTTGGATAGGGCTTGGTCTGTAGTTGTTTCCGCTAAAAACTGATCAGAATCAGACTAAAAATAAATGCACTATTTACCATTGAAATCGCAACGTTTCCGATTAAAATAATATTGGGATTGAATAAAGCATTTTAAACATCTGTTAATGTTCAGCTGTAAATACGGGTAGTTTTTGGTGATTACAGATATTAACAGTATTATATTGGTCGGATGGTAACATTTGTATTGTATTTTTAAAAATTTGCTCAATTTCGTATACTAATATAGTTTTTATGGTGTATTGACTTAACTGTTAAAAATGTGCTGTAAATGCATAATCTGACAGCCATTGGCCAATAAAATATATTTTTGGATTTAGAAAGGAAACCTGATGGTGAAGCTGGAGACAATAAATAAATTTAGTTCAATGTTTCAAATTCACTGGATCTTTCTTCATGAACTAGTTGAAGGTCTAGTAAGGTGATTCGTATATGTTTTCCAGAAGCAGAATCCAGTGGATTTTCTACATTGAACTACATTTATTTATTTTTTGTGACATATAACGTTTTGTCTGCTGTTTCCAGCTTTATCATCATGTATATTGCTTTTCTTTCTTAATAAAAATTATGTATGAGTAATGTGTTGTACATTAAATAGCCAATACTCATACAATACTTGATACAGTAACCATATAGCTATTATACCTACCACCATGTTAAAGACCCTTTTCACACATTTCTCAAACATTGTTGTCAGACATTTCCTCTTGGCATTGTTCTGTGTCTGATGTCTTGTGTAATGTTTCAGTATCAATGCTGGGTGCACGGCTCTGCCTGCATTACTCAACATCAAGCAGGTGATGCAACAGCGACAAGTCACTGGCATCTGGAACGGCAAGGATGAACTACCGGTGAGTCACCCAACAGCCCCAACACTAGTTTACAGTCTTTATTTTTAGGGGTGCACGAATAGTGATTTTTCTGGTTGGGCCAAGCCGAGCCGAGCTGGTAATAAAATATTCGACTTTCGAGCCGAGCCGAACCAAGACAGCAAATAAAAATTTGAACAGTAAATTAATTGGTAACTATATTAGGTTTTTCTGCCCAAAAGTCCATTTTTAGGCCATTAAAGAAATGAAAAAAAGTAAAACATGAAATATACAAGTTTAAATTAGGGGTCTGAGGATTTTTGATAGGGTAAATTTTAAATTCACCCAACGGTGAATTATTTTTATTATTTTTAGTCTTTATTTTTTATCCACCAAACTACAATGGAATGAGTAAACAGTTCTTCCAGTTGACTGAACAAGGAACGCCCTCATAAACTTTGATGTGGACAAAAAATTAAAAGGGTCTATTGTTGCTCTGGGATAAAGGTGGAGCGTACAGAGATAAGTACAGAGATTTCTTTTTAAAGAATTTTTGGGCGGAATTGTTGCTTCTGAAACCATTTTCAGCTTGACCACTCGAATAGTTTTGCATAACCTCCAGCTGAGCCGAATAGTGCTACTATTTGACCAAAACTATTCGACTACTCGAGTACTTGCACACCCCTATTTATTTTACCTGATCCTACTTTGAAAAAAATTGTATGTGTACTTTAATTAAACAACATGTTTCTTTGTACAAGGAACTCCTCCTACAGTTTTCAACGGATTTGAATAATTTTTATTTCATTGGATAGAGCTCACCTTTAAGTTGTTTCTAAAGTAAATTGGTAAATGTCCATCCAAACGGAAGGGCAATGCATTCCCTTTAAGTTATGTATTTCCCCATTAGAATAACATTGATAAGACAATTATGAAAGATTTTCCAGTTTAACAGCTGTAACAAAAACATCTGTCCATTCATACAAAAGAAGTTATTTTGTATTCTTTCTTATTCTTGTTCTTACTTCGCTGAACCCGGAAGAATACATCTCTAATATTTGTTAGAGAGAAGTGAACATCCTTGGTTTCATTGTCAGGACATCTTGAGACGGTTTTGCTCCTAGGCCTTGAAGACTTTGAACGTGCAACTGGTTCGGCCTATCTTATTTTCCAAAAGTATCACCACTTCACTAGCTTGGCCACATAGACCAAATAGAGCGCACTCAGTCAAGATGTTTGGCTTATTGGTCTGAGATTCGGGCTCCCCTAACACCCAAAGATTTGAGTTTGAAACCAATGGCTTGGATCAGCTTCTTGGACTCACTTCTCTGTCATCTAGAAGGGCTGCTGTTTTGCTCATGCTGAAAAAGATTGTCTCCTCCTCTTGTGACTGTTCCAAACTATTACCAAGAGTTGATTTAGGCTATATTGCTCAAAAACTTCTTTGAACCTAACATTGTTTCACAGGTTCAATAACTCAATATTACTACAACAGCACTTTTTTGTACAGTTAATTTCCTTACAAAACTATACGACTTAGCCACCATTTTCCAAGATGTCGAAACATGCTAAAGTGGGAAAAGTTGGGAATTTTACAAAATGATCAGGAGACTATGCCAAAGAAGTCGCAAGTGGTTTTGTTTTGTTATTAATTTTGCATGATTGAGCAGATATTTTTTCATAACGTAAAATTGGTCTATAGGTTAATATAATGCTACAAAGTTATTGTTTATGTTTTTCATTACATAATATTTTTTGTCAAAATCATATATTTTAATATGAACCTCTATTTAACTTAATATTAACTTATCTATAGGCTACTGTAATTGAAAAAAATAGCCAGGGAATTGATAAAGTTTACAATATGTGTTTGGAGAACCAATATGTTTATACATTTAAGGAGGTGGATTTTGTCTTAAAATAATATTTGTGACATAAAATTTTAGGTGAGGGCAGCAGGTGTCACGGTGTGTTAGTGTGTCCCATACTGCGACAGCAGAGCACGGACCTCAACCCTCCCATGCGGCTGGTGTGCTAACAACTGATGGTGTGGTGATTGTGTGTTGCAGATAGAGATAGACCTGGGCCAGGACAGCAGTTACCACAGTGTGTTCGCGTGCCCTATACTGCGACAGCAGAGCACGGACCTCAACCCTCCCATGCGGCTGGTGTGCTAACAACTGATGGTGTGTGTTGCAGATAGAGATAGACCTGGGCCAGGACAGCAGATACCACAGTGTGTTCGCGTGCCCCATACTGCGACAGCAGAGCACGGACCTCAACCCTCCCATGCGGCTGGTGTGCTAACAACTGATGGTGTGGTGATTGTGTGTTGCAGATAGAGATAGACCTGGGCCAGGACAGCAGATACCACAGTGTGTTCGCGTGCCCCATACTGCGACAGCAGAGCACGGACCTCATATGCAGGACATTACCTCGATCCTAGCATTTTTGATGATTGATCAGTAAATGGTATGCATGCGTGAATTATTGAACGGTGTGATCGCCGTACACAAGATCCGGGAGGTTTGAATCACAGCAATGGCATGGTGGGGTGGGGCGGGGCAGGATCTACGACGCAATAGGAGCGGGGAGCGGGGTAATGGGACCACAGTGTGTTTGCGTGTCCCATACGACATCAGAGCACGGACTTTAACCCCCCTATGCCGCTGGTGTGCTAACAACTGATGGTGTGGTGATTGAGTGTTGCAGATAGAGATAGATCTGGGCCAGGACAGCAGATACCACAGTGTGTTCGCGTGCCCTATACTGCGACAGCAGAGCACGGACCTCAACCCCCCCCCCATGCGGCTGGTGTGCTAACAACTGATGGTGTGGTGATTGTGTGTTGCAGATAGAGATAGATCTGGGCCAGGACAGCAGATACCACAGTGTGTTCGCGTGCCCTATACTGCGACTGCAGAGCATGGACCTCAACCCTCCCATGCGGCTGGTGTGCTAACATCTGATGGTGTGGTGATTGTGTGTTGCAGATAGAGATAGACCTGGGCCAGGACAGCAGATACCACAGTGTGTTCGCGTGCCCCATACTGCGACAGCAGAGCACGGACCTCAACCCTCCCATGCGGTTGGTGTGCGGCCACGTTATCTCCAGAGATGCTCTCAACAAACTGGGCAGCTCCAACAAGTCAGTACCATAGTATATTATACCATTTACATATTTACAAAGTCATATATTCTTTAATTCATAAATTCATAATTCATATTCGTAAATTCTATTCTTCAATTAGAAAGATTTTCAATCGTCTTTAAATGAGTCTTCAGATTATGTGTAGATTTACTGAATTTCCTTGAAAGTAAATATAGATTTTTTTAATAAAATTTGGTAACTGTTTACACCTTTCATTGTAAATCTTCAAGTTCAGTTAAGCAGTCAGTAACAACTAAACATATTAACTTAACATTAATATATTATATACTACCAGAACATCAATATAAATAATGCGAATGGTTTGATTTATGGTGGAATGTTAGCCTCCGGATTACCAATAAATACAATTAATGGTTTAAATAACTGAATTATGGTAATCCAAAATGTTGCGGAGCAACTAGTTTTGACTCATGTATAAGGAGTCATCCTCAGGCTTCCATACAAAGATGCGTCATTTTTCTTCATACGAAGAACGTCAAAGTTAATTTAAGTTCAATAAATAGACACACACGGTACAGACACATATTGCAAATAATAAATAACGACACGGACACGACAGACACGAACATAGAAAAACACTTAAGACTGAATTTAATACTGTGTGGCTGTGGCGAATTGACGCAATCCTGGCGGCGTTAGAGTTTAGACTGGCCGGTGGACAGGTGATCGGTGTGTCGTGTCGCTCACTTACTACCTCTTATCGTTTTAAGGAATACATACCAAAGAAAACCACTTCATATCAGACTTCAACCTTTGCCAAACATTTGATTTTTCATACAATCATAATTGCAATAGTATCAATAGTAACACGGACATTTTGCATTTTTCTAAAGATAAATTTTAAATAAGCACATTAGAGGAATTTGAAAACATATATATAGCAGTCAGATCTGTACAAAAAAAAATGTTTTTAATGATTAACTTTCATTTTTGTCAAATTATGACACAGCTATCAAAGTATTGAAGGGATAGTTTGCAAGGAATGCAACCCAAGATGAAATGAAATGAAATGTCCTTTATGATGAGAGGTAGGAAGTGAGCAACGCGACGCATCGATCACCTGTCCACCGGCCAGTCTAGACTCTACTGCCGCCAAGATTGGGTCAATTTGCCACAGCCACACAGTATTAAATCCAGTCGTTAAGTGTTTGTCTATGTTCGTATCCGTGTCGTTATTTATAATTTGTAATATTTGTCTGTACCGTATGTGTCTATTTATTGAACTTATATTAACTTTGACCTTCTTCATATGAAGGGAAGACACATCTTTGTATAGAAGCCTGAGGATGATTCCTTAAATGTGAGTTGAAACTAGTTGCTCCGCATTAATTTCGATTATTATAATTCAGGTATTTAAACGGTTAATTGGTTTTATTTACTTTGGTTCAAATCTTTTAGCTTCCTACCATGACTTTAGTAAGCACTTACACTGTGTACGGTTTATTACTGAGCAAATAAAAACTGTACAGTAAATCTTTCAAACAGAATATTGACAATTTATACCGGATTTCAAGATTCTAATCATTATTAGGTTTGGTTTACTAGGTATCCATTTCAGCAAACACACCTATACATTAAAATTTACAAGAATAATTCTGTTATTATATATTTTTAACCTGGTAGTGTCGTGAAATTCTGATATATTATGAACTTTTAAGAGTTAAATTGTTTTTTTATCAATGAAAGGTAACAAGTAAAAGAGTAAAAAAATTTTAAAATAATGTCTTCAGATTCCTTTTCTATGGTAGGATTCACGAAAATAGTCCGATGAGAGATGATACATTGTTGCCAAGTTTATTCTGAAACACATTTTTACACTATATTACGCATGGTAAACATAACAAAAAATGACAACATTGCATGGCATGAGGGGGTGAGAGGGACTTAGCTGTTTTAATTTCCATTGGACTATTTTCGTGCATTTTCCTATAGAAATAATATTAATAATAATAAAATAATTTATTAAATTCTAATTAGAGAAGCCTTTGCAGAATGAAATAATAGAATGATATAGTCTAATTATAAGATTTTTTAAAGCAAAGTAGGGCATAAAACTTATAACCAAAGACTAAACAAACAAAAAAAATAATCAAATGAGTACCTTGAAACGGTGCCTACAAAAACTAAATGACGCATACGTTTTTGGTCAAGTGACCATATGCGGCTAGGTTTCAGCTGTCAATTTAAAAGCATTGCTATAGCCTAATTTAGCAACATTTTTTATGTATAATTTTAAATATAATTCAATGAAGTCATAAGTGTTGTGTGCAAAGGTGCACTTACACAAACTTAGAAGAGGTTTTCTACCAAAAGTTGACAACTTTGGTATATTTTCTCAGGGATCAAATTGTTAATTTCCTTCCAACTGTGCCTCAGTGTCTAAAGCCCTCTCATATGTCTAAAGCCCCCAGTATATGGTAGGCAGTATATGGTTGATAAACATAAGTTCTACGGGTCCTTTTCTTTCACTTGCCATGTGTCAGTTCCATGAACATATGGCAAAAGTCGACAATTTTTTATTGTCAACCTCTGGTGTAAACACACCTTTAGTGTGCATATCATAAAAATCCTCAATTAATTATGAGTTGAATAATACTAATAATATTCTGCTTTGTCAAATTTAAAATGGCATTCTTAGATAGAATTATTAGAAAAAAAACTTTCATCATCTCTTTTCGCCATGAGGAGAATTAGAGCAATAACAAATTTTAAAAACTACTAAAATAGCCCATTTTCCTCTTTGAAAGCCACCTAAGATACGGAATCACGGCATTGGGTACTGCCTCTGATCAGCAAACCCAGAAAATTCCCTTACAGTATTACAAAAGAAGACTTTAAGAATACAGCTTCAACCCACAGAACACTGCAAACCCTTTTTCACATCCAATGAAATTCTTACAGTTCCATCTTTATTCATCCTTAAACCCTTAAAAATTCTTAAAGCAGATCCTCCAAAGCTGAGAAGTGACTGACACAAATACAACCTAAGAAGTACAAACTTAAATTACAATTTTCAACAACATAGATTAACCAAAACCAGTAAATATCATCAAATATTAGGGCCTAAAATATTCAATGTTCTACCAGAAAACTTAAAAACAATAAATAATAACAAACTTAAAAAAAACTCAAACTTTATCTTCTAGATAAATTTTATTACAGTTTAGATGAATATTTCAAAGAGCACAAAGCTTTCCCTAAGCATATGCTAGAGTAGTCCCAAATGCTCACAACACAAACATACACACACTCACAGAACACAAAACATGAAAATGACGATTCCCTGGTCTGCCACGACTACGGTGAAGAGGACCTAGGTAAAAGGTAAGGAGATTTCACATTTTTACAAAGGGCACTTGGCCGCCCGTAGTCCCATGACTTAGGTGGTGGAGGGAAATATGTAGGCTCATTAATTTTGGTGGGCTTGAAAGTGTGGTGAACACAAACTGGCTCGTCACCACTTTGGGAGCGTAGCTAATTAATTTTAATAGTAAACAGGGATAAAGTGGGTTTCCACTTAATAACAGATACACGTGTTTGAGCAGACCTTTCTTTTAATCAAATAAAAAACCCTATCTATACAAATACAAAATATAACCTCGACTCTAAGAACACTATACAAATCTTTCCTCAAATAAATCAAACCTTCAATAAATACAAAACAATAATAATTCTCTTTCAAATATCTACTCTGGACTGGCAACTCGCTCTGGAGGAAGTGCGATTTGGTCAAATGAGACTTAATTTAAACTCAAATAAAAACTATTCCTTTTTAAACACGCTACAGAAATAAAGCCCTCTTTGCTTAAAATCTCATACAACAACAAAATTTAATGACTCAACCCCAAAACAACTCAACTAACTCTTTATCACGAAAAACCCAAGAACTTCAGACAGGGCCTAAGATTCCCCAAAAACTCAACCAATACGGTACTCACCTACGACCGCCCCGGGTCCAGGCACCGCTCTTCCAACTACTAGGAAGTTGACCTATATATTAGATCGCACTCGCCTCTGACCTTCAGGGCAACGAACCCCGTGTTTACCTCCAAAGCGCTTGCCATCCAGTGGGACCTTGACTCTAGTAATGACCCTTGCGGCCTCCTACTAAAATATACAATGTCCATAGTTTTAATTAATAAGAATTCCCTAAACACATCCCTCCTTCACAAAAGCTTATATCTTTTTTTTATTGTTTGAGTTATTTTATATTTTGTTTCAGACTGAAATGCCCTTACTGTCCTGTGGAGCAGAACCCCAGTGAAGCACGCTTGATCATTTTCTAATCCCTTAGCTAGTAGAAATTGGTTCTGGGTGCAATATATAAGTATAAATATAGTTTATTGTACATAGCAAATTATTGTAATCTTGTTATATTGTGATACTGCTAATAATAGGGTTAATATTTTCAATGAATCACCAGTTTATCATAAAAAAATTGATTTTGGAACATTTTATTGATTTTGTATTTTGGATATATATTTCATAGTTTTAATTGACACACGTATAATAGAATATTTTCCTTAATATGACTTAGGACTGATTATTATTTGCCTGTAAATAAAAAATATGTGATCGCTTTTGAAAACAAGGGTTAAAAGGACTGTTTCATACTGAATACCTCTAAAAATTAGTGTATAAATAAAATCATTGAATTTTTTGTTTTGTTGTTTTTAGTTTCCCATTTATCAATGAAAAAATGGTACCCTATTTTGGAATCAAGTGAGTAATTACAGGGTGTCTACTGATGCTGGAAATACTTGAAATACTGGTATTATACTGGAATTTTATTTTCATACTGGAAGTACTAAAATTATACTGGAATTACAAAAGATACTAAAATTTTTGAATTTAATTCAAATTTGTTTTTTTTTTTATGTTTAAAATATAGATTTTTTTATTTTATCTGTACGTACCAATGAAAAAATATTTTAAGGAAACTTTAGTCTGTTCAATTAGTTTATCTAGAAATGTAAATATTTGTGTAAGATTGAACTTAGAAAATGTTCACTAAAGCGGCGTTTTCCTAGCTCCGTGACTCGGCTTGTTGCGCTGCGTGCTCCGTGCTCCGCGGTAGAGGAAACTACCGCTTGCATTGAAACCAATGTGACCGTTTTCCTAGCTGCGCGGTGCGCGACTCACAGAGTACCGCGCAGCGTGCTACGTGCTCCGTGTTTGGGACCACTGCTTCGAGAGCAGTCTATCACGCACCGCGCTGCCGAACAGACCTTCCGCTGTCTGCATTGAGAATATTAGAATGTCAATAGGGAGTGCAGATTGTTGTCAACAACAAAATATGAACAAGTTCTCACCAGATGACGATAGTGGGTTGATAGAATATGTGTCTGAATATGAAGTTTTTATGGAAGATGAGCCAAATGTACTCTTTAAATTTAATTTCGTCGTCTATGAGGTGTTTTTTTATTAACATATTGTAAGCACCCTCGCTGCTCCTTCTCTTGAACAAATCGCTGCACTCAACACGACTACGAGTCAATAGAGCAACGGCTATGTCCACATCTTCAGCCATCTCTTCATCTTCTTCCAACAATAACAACAGTGCAACACACTTCTTCCTATCCATAGCAGAGCTGATTGACTGAGGATGTTCGTCTGTTCGTCACGCAATGCAGAGAGTTTATGACGGTGCTAGGACATACAAACACGGAGCACCTGGCCGCGGCGGCGTGATAGACTGAATCACGCAGCGCAATATACCGTGGAGCTAGGAAAACGTACCTTTAGATTTTGCACTAAAATTTTTTCCTAAACTCATGTTTTTTTTTACTTTTAAGTCCTATTTTATAAGTTTTTTTGTAGTTATCTGTACTTTTATTATTATTTTCTATATGGTATTGTATTAAATAAATGCAAAACAACAACAGAGGGCTGTAGTTGGAGTTGGGAGTTGGAGTTGGAGGCTCGTAAAATAAATTAAACAAATTTTAATGTCGGAAACTATTTATTAATCATAAGTGTTTTATTTTTATATTAAAATCTGTATTAAATTGTTTTATTTGAATAAATAGCATAAGAATTAAGTTTTCAACTTGTTACTGCATGTTTGATTCACAGTTCGCAAGTAAGCTAATACTGGAATTTTTTTTTAAATACACTGTAATTCTAAAATTAGATTTGAGGAGACACCCTGAGTTAGTAAAACTTCACCATTTTCCTCTTAACCGACTCACATTAGATGGTAAATTAAAGATTGTGTTAGCTACCAGTTTCAACTGTTAAAATAAGAAGCAAAATTAAAGATCAACAGTTACCTTAATTTAAAGATTCGACACCACCAGTATTATTACATTCAACTCATGCTTCTTTATTTTAAATGGTTTTTATTTACCAAATGAGAACATGTCAGTTTGTCAGTGTATGCCTTCGACAACGTAGGAGAGCTCTCAATCTTGCCTCTAGCTTATAACTATTTCTCATAACTCTGCCATTTTAATATTTTGTATTGTACTTACTTTTATATGTGTGCGATGCTTTGTATTTTTTTTTAGAATTCCCTATAGGGAAATATATAAATCTATAGAATATATATCTATGTGTCCGTGGTACTGATAACTTATGATAGAACCTCTGATTTTGATGAAATTTGGTATGGAGGTGTAGAACCACGTCTATTTTCATGAGTTCACGAACCACCATGATTGGGTTATGGGAACGGGGTTTCAAAAGGGTCAAAAAAGGTTTTTTGCTTTCTTCAGCCTTAGTTAAAAAATATTAACAATTTTAACTGGGCCCATTTAAAACAATTTTGTTCATTTTCAATCGATCGGCATTTAGCAATCATCCAGTTTTATCATCAATGAACTAACTTTTTAAGGGATGGAATTTTGACACAACTAACTATATGTGCTGTGAGTTAATACTCAATAATTTCATTACATTGCTCTGATAAAATTTCAATACATTTTGTATGGCTCTAAAATAGATTTCCTTAAAGTCAGATGCAAATTTTAAATTGTGAACTAAAAATGGGAATAACTAAAAGATCAAACGACGGACATTAGTGAACAGGGGTGTCATGGTGCCGGAACGCGCCGGCACTGGTTTTGGCAGGGAGTGGAGATTTAATAAAATTTGGTATAACAAATTTGATTGTAAATAAAGAAATATTTTCCAAGCAACAAGATTACATGTTAACCAACGATATAGCGTTCACCGACTGCCAAGTCCACGGATAGGGATACAGTTTACAGTTTGCGGTCCAAAACCAATCATGTTCTCTTTGGTAACAGCGCTCATAGCGGCTGATCAAGTACATTAGCTTTTATTTGGTAACTACTACATCAAACTACAGTGACATGAATGCCTGCCGCCAAAGACGCTACAATCAGTATGGACAGTTGTTTGATAAGAAATGATGAGAACTGTATCGAATGCTGACTGAAAATGTATGTCATAACCTCTAAAGTAACCTAGATTAGCTGAATGCATTCGGGAAATAATGCACGATCGCTTTGCGCAGAGTAAAGGTACGGCTACACATAGCAGGAAAGGATACGGAAAGGAAACGGAAAGGACACGGACAAAATTCTGATGGGGTGGCTACACATATCGGGACACGGACAGGACATTTCTGAGTCGGAAGGCTGCGCGCGCAGCCGTCAGACGTCGGAAGGTTGCGTGCGCAGCCGTCCGACACGGCTCATCCCGCCGGCCGCTACACTCACTACACTGAGCTACCGTTATCATTTTCTGATAGTGTCGGAAGGTGTGGCTACACATACCAGGACGGGACACGGACAGGACACGACAGTGGCGGATGAATGCTAGTTTGGCGATCCATCCGACACGACAAATGTCCTGTCCGTGTCCTTTCCTGCTATGTGTAGCCGCTCCCATTTGATAACACAGGGAGCATTCATCAGAAACTGTCCTGTCCGTGTCCTTTCCTTCTATGTGTAGCCGCACCTTAACAGTCCAAAAGCTGTTCATTCATTTGAATTTATATAAATCAGAAATACTAGACACATTCTAAATCTTTCAATTTGCTTACAACACCCACATTGGCTTTTAAAATATGGGCAATGTTTATGTATTTTTCTTCCAGAGGTTTAGATGTTGTATAAACGTACTCTGTGGTGTTTCCTTTCTCGTTGTACTTTGCCTATTCTTGTTATTGCCTACGCTTGCTCTGTGTCTAGTCAGGCTTTCTTCCATATTAATACATAGCCCGGGAAGTTTTATTAAATAAGTGTGTAGGGTTTAAATAGTTAACCAAATGTAAGGCACAAATAGTTTAGTTGTAAATAAATAATTGTAATCATGAGTGATTCTAACAATGGCGATAACGCTTCAATGATGGCATTTGTCGCTTCTACAAACATGCCTAGCCTACTGCTGCTACGTATGCCTGCGAAAAATAGTGTTTGATCGGCTTTGAATTTCTTTTTAATCAAGTTAAAAGTTAGCAGACAGCATAAAAATAAACTAAAAAACCTTGTCAAAAAGTAAAAACACTAAATTGGGCAATTCAAAATCATGACATAAACGATTCTGTAAGTGTAGTTTGGTGGTTTAGTGGGGGGGGGGGGGGGGGGGTAGCGGGGCGTTGGGACGCCCTACCTCAAATCTGGACCAGGTGTACCGTTCCGCCACTGCAAAAATTGCCATGACACCACTGTTAGTGAATTCAGGTCTTTTCTTTACAAGAACACGCTTTTTGCACTTCAGCTTGCAAATTGGCATTTTGAAATTTCATCCAAATCATTAATAAAGCACCCGATATATCTATATTCACTAGATATATATATATATATATATATATATATATATATATATATATATATATATATATATATATATATATATATATATAGCCTATATACACTATGTATATATAAACTATCATTAGATCGTCTTACCCTTCATGTTTAAAGAGATTTATTTAAATTTTGCAACGTTTAGTTATGATTTGTGTAAGTTTTGTAAAAGGTAAGGATAGAAAAGGATACAATAAATTTTGAAAGAATAAAATTTCAATATTTTTTAAACCAAAAAGTCAAAATCTAAATTTTTTTAACTTTATAGTAAAATTTGTTCATATTGTTGCGGAGACCAATAAATAACTTACATATACTGTATAACTTAAATAGCGGTGCAAAAATCAGATTTCGCATACACCAGAAAACCTCCTAGGACCGGCCCTGGCGTTGGAGTAACCATGTATGGAAGATCTCCCTAAAACTTTCAGCGCTGACCCTCTTGACATCCTGTGTCAGAACATTAACAAGTTTGGCTCCTGCATAAGTAGGCTTCCTATCGAATCTAGCAGTTGTGCGTTGGTTGATCGAAGTCCTGGGTGCTCCGTTATTGTTAGTGTGTACGCCAACATTTTGTTGCAGGTTCATGTTGACCGTAAGACATGTCACCAGGTCGACTCCGGAATGTAGATATCTACAACTAACTGTCAAGATAATATTAATCATAGGCATTATTTAGGGGGGGAGGGGGGGGTCAGTTGCCCTCCCATATAATATATGAAAATTTGTAAAAAATAAAATTTTACTACAAATATAATTGCAAAATGAAAGTTGTGACTTAAGCTTTTTTTGTGGCCTGCATTTGTTAAAACACAATAGTAAAGGGGAGGAGGTCTCATTGTAGGCAAAATATATTCATGAAAAATCTTGCCCACCCATTAAAACGTTGAAATTACGCTTTTTAATTTTTTTTAGGGAGAGGCGGGAAAAATGCATTATGCACACAGGTGGCCAGCTTGTAGTGTGGGGCTTCCCTAAAAACGGGTTTACCCACTAAAAAACCTCCTCTACTCTTAAGGATTCTAACCTGGAATGGTTTATCACATTAATTATGAAAGGCTAGGCCTAAATTTGGCTTACGCCCGTGGGGCTCGCTCCTTATTCAGCCGCTAATAATACCTGCTAATTAAATTATCGAATATATTGATTCTGTAAAACACTTGGGAGTTGTGATCAACAGCACTTTATCATTGGTTGAACACCTGGACCAACTTTGCAACAGGCTCAGTAGTTAAATTTTTGGTCTTAAATAATCAAGGGTATTTTGGGAGTACTGAAGCTATGAAAACCAAAACCACATAGGTCTTTGTTTGGAGCCACTTGCGCTATGGAATTGTCCTCTAGAGAGCAACATCATGCAACAATTTATAGCGGAGGCTCACTATTAAAAAAATATGAAAAACCCAAGAGACTGCTGACTGGAATTGTTTGGGGAGAGAGCTGCAGCGATGTATTCAAGAACTTAAACATATTATTATTATTAATATCAGTAATTTCAACAGAAGCGTAATGACAGCCTCCTGAGGTCCGAGATGCCTGAGGAAACCACTTTGGTTATGTACGCCGATGACGTCGCAGCTCTCACATTGCTGCACGGAACGTTGAGCTGGCCCAACTAAAGTTGAACCGAGTCATGCGTGTGGTCAACACCTAGATGTCCGATCACGGTCTCTCGCTTGCTCTCATTAAGACGGAGATTGTGATCCTCACGAAGAAGAGGATCGGCACCGTCGTCCCGTTCCGAGTGGGAATTGAGGTGGTCCAATCAACTCGTGCTGCCAAGTACCTCGGGGCTATGGTGGACACCAAGTTAAGATATGGAGGGATCAGATATTCCATAAGGCGGACAAGGCCGTATGGAGAAACATTGCAGAGTTCCTCCATTCTATGTTCAGGAATATGAAGACACTTTCTCCTTAAATGACCTGTGCTGAGCTGTTTGATCTTGCTCACGTTGAAAACCAAGTCATTCAGACTGCAAAAGTATTCAACGGCAACGTAGCCTATAAGCACGGCCATCTCTAGTACAAGGCCATGTCCTTCGAACTGGCAACGCCGCAACGGTGTTCCCGTTGTATTTAATAAAGGGAGTATTTAAAAAAAAGAGTGTCGACCCTTATAGTAACGTTCGTTTCACTCTTGTTGTCAATGGAACTTACACGTACTTATTTCCCGTTACTGCACTTTAGTATGAAAGATTTTTTTTAATATTCTTTGTTGGTGGGTTAATTACAATGTAAACAATATAGCATGTTTTAATTGAATGTCAACTTGCAATAAAAATACAATGTTTTATTCAACTAACTGCTTATATTCGACTTTCCCTTTTTGAAAAAGGTTTATTTAACCATTAAGTTATTGGTTTGGAATAAATTTAGTTGTAACACTACATATTTAAATTTGTTTACAATTATTTAGTTGTTTAACAAAATTTTCGCCATTATGGACACAATAAAAAAATATTACGGTGTAAAGGTGGCTATATGTTGTTAAGAAACGAGTTTATTTATTCTTCGATCTAAAATAGCCTACCTATGCTTAGTCAGGGACGTATTTAAGTATTTGCCGCCCCTAGGAAGCGAAGTTTTCGGTAATTATATAGAAGAACGTACTCAATCTTAAACTTTTTCATATTGAGATATCATCTAGATTATAAATAGAGAAGCAAAGAAAAGAGCAAATAGAGTGTCGGAAAGGCGATAACAAGCGGTTATTACCGGTTTATCGCAAACTAAGATAAGCAATCAGATAGCGCGGGCGATGTCTAACCTGTCTGGCCCGGTGCACTGTGCAGTCGGTGACCAGTGACGAGTGATGTCCGATCAAAGTAACCTTCCGCTCCGAGTTTGCGACGAATGCGAATTCACTATCATAAGTGGTATTGAATTTTCTTCATCAAGTAGGGAAGTGCGAATTTTTTTTTACAATCATGGTGCGTTACCAAAAACAAAGGGGTCTTTATTGGAATGTCCCCGCATTTTTAAACAATTTTCTATTGGGTGCCCACATAATGGAAATGGTTAAGACACCTAACCTAACCTAGGCCGTCCCACAGCCATCCCGCGACTGACCCGCCGGGAGAGCCGCAGGCAGTTAGGTTAGGTTAGGTTAGGTTACGTTACGTTGGAATGTCCCCGCATTTTTAAACATTTTCTATTGCCTTCAGCATGTCTAAGGAATGTACTGCAGGATAAAATTATAAACTAGAAACATGATGACGACTGAATATGTAAGCCGAGCGCGCAACCTTTTATCAACCTACCGATAAGCAGGTGAAGGACCCAAAGATAATCTTACTGATAACGATCACGATAAAATCCGTGAAGAATCCGTGATTCCATCACGGATTCTTCACATTCTTCAGAATAAATACAAGGTCGTTTAAATAATTGATTTTAATCATAATATAGTATAGTTTATTTACTCAGTGTGCTATGGCCCGCGCCGGCAGCGGAAGGTTAACAGCGCGCTGCGGTGATAGGCGTTGTTAAGTTACTAATATTTTGGTTATACGTCCTTATATATCATCGAAATACATTTTCCGACGTTTCATTTCCTGTTTTCTACCACGTTCAAGTAGTATTCTCAATGATATCACAATATGAAAAAGTTTAATATTGAGTACGTTCTTCTATATAATTACCAAGTTTTCCGCCGCACCCCCCCCCCCCCCCCCCCAAACTTGTCAGCGCACTCCCCGATCTCGCATGCCGTGACAGCTGATTTTGTAAATAAGTAATAAGTAATTGCGTTCTGAAAATGCATCAACAAACATAATACATTTTGGGCATTTTTAAGAGTGTATTTGTTGCGCCGTTTTCATTCAAAAAGTGAGTCTCATTGGATAAATGCTGGACTTCTGTTGTAACCAATCAGAAGTCATAATATCGCGTTTTACAGCGCGAAAACTGTACATGAAAACGTCCATATACAAGGGCTCTTAATCTTAACAATTGATTGTTATTGAACAATAAATACATTGGATAGACGTGTCAAGATAAGATGTCTCTGAAAAATAAAATATTTGTATTTACAAAAAACTAAATGAATAAAACGAAAAAAGTAAGTACTTTCACTTAAAATAATGATATGAAATGTGTTTTAGTTGGAGTTACTTCACACTTTTTCCGTGATTTTAATCTAGCAAATGAATCAATAACTGTAGTTAAGTCCATTTTGAGTAGGCCTAGTCTATACTGTAAAATCATACTTGGGAGACAACCATTTAAATTACTTACTTACTTACTTCTTATCTCCACTGTAGTCTCGTAGACCCTCTTCCAGGGCATGAGACCGGTCATAATCCTAACTTATGCGGCAAAAGGAGCCTTGTCAAGTGGATATAAAGGCAATGGGCAGGGATTTAATGAGGAAAAAAAGACTAGGCAAATTTGATTGGAAAAGGATTTTGGGTTAGTCTGGGACACTATATAAATAAACGGTATCAGTTAACTGACACATACTTTCTCCCAACAATATAAAAAAGGTGTTAAAAGCTCCAAAAATTAATGTCTTGATGACTCGGTCAGATAGCTACCAGCTGAGCAGCGCTCGTTTGACCCCACGCGCGTCTGTGACTTAACAACGTACTGCGTTTACCGCTAAACGAAAAATTGAATTTTCTCCGCAACCACTTGACATAGAGCAATAATTCAAAGTACTGGATTATTTAGTTTTTTGAGCTTGATTTAATGGTGATAAGTAAAATTTATTTTAAAGCAACAGCTATTTTGAAAATTCAAAAAATTGATTTTTGAAACACTTTTTACTCCATACTTTTGAACGCGCATTTTCTCGGAGATGCGGGTGGTGTCATTTTATACACCATTTTAAGCTTAATAAACCATAAAATTTTAATCAAAATCGTTAAAGCCGTTTATGAGAAATTTTGATTTTTGACGATTTTTGAGGGTTTTTGGGGGTAAACTACCCTTAAAAATCAAAAATTCAAAAAAATGAAAAAAACGCCTGGAATTATTGTGGGTTTGGACCTACGTACCAAATTTACATCCAAATTTACTCTGTTTACATCCTGACACACACACACACACACACACACACACACACACACACACACACACACACACACACACACACACACACACACACACACACACACACACACATACAAGCCTGGCTATAATTATGGCAACGCCATGGGAATCCCAAATTATGGCGCCCAGTGAGATTTTCACGTTATAACACGAGGTTCCATACCTAGATGTCAGCTGTACACTTTTTTCCTGAGAGTATAGTTGTTAAAATAGTTTACACATAGAATAACTTAATAAAATACGTACAATCATAGGTACGTACGTGTTGCCACAATCGCCTGCGCACGCTATGTGTATGACGCAGCGTTGCCAGTTCTACTCCGCCACGGCAACCACCACGCCGCTCGGTGAGCTCTTGTGTCTGTCTGGTTCCATGATCTGAGTTTTGGGATATAAGACACATCGCATGGCTATGATTGTGGCATCGGTTGCCCAACGTTTGTTTTTAATCGTACTATGAATACATTGTTATTCCTTTTGAATTGAGAATAGTTTTTAAACGATTTTTTGTATTATTAATTTTTATTTTTACTGACGATTATAATAATTTTAAAAGTGTTATCGCCTCAAGCAGTTTAAAATTTTTTAATTCACTATTATTTCTAGTCATAAATAACTTATTTCAATAATACAATGTAGTTGTTGTATATTGCACAATAGCTACAATTTACAATGCTGTTACAGCATCCAGACGATAGTTGGTGAATACACATTCAATAGTGATTAAACAAAATGAATTGTTTATGAGTAAAATCATTTATTTACAAGCTAAATTTCTTGTGCATTTGTTCTTTTGAAAGAAAGTTCCCTAATTTGTTATTTCTTATACAAAATTAATCTAAACTAGTATACGTGTTGCTCGAAATCGAGCAGTTTATTTAAATACAGTACAAATGTTACTTTCGCTCTAAATTAATGACATCCGACCAATCCAATAATGTGGATATCTTTAATCGCCAATAACTACACGTATTTACAGCTGATTATTAACAGATGTTTCAAATGCTTTATTCAGTCCCCAATATTATTTAAATGGGAAATTTTGAGATTTAAATATTGTATAGCGTCTTTATTTTCAGTCCGATTCCCATCAATTTTTGGCGGAAACAACTACAGACCAACCTCTATCCAACGACACTAAAAACTTGAAAATCGGTTGAAAATTGTAGGAGTTCTTAAGACAAAAAAAAACATCTTAGCGTATTAAATAAGTATAGATTATACCGTTCTCTTCAATACGTTTCCCTAACTTTACTCAATTTTTATCGGTATTGTAAATTTTTAGTAAGCATTATTGTTTCTTGTAAATAAATTGCATTTTAGTATGAGAATTTTGCATATGGCCTTTATAAATCAATTACTTAGATCTAAGACCACAAAGATATTTTTCAATTAGGCCTACACTTGAAATTGAAAATGCATGTTAGAAAGACAAGTACTGAATCGGAAGAGACATCAGCTTGTAAAATGCAATGAGGTGGTAAAATGGATATGACGAAAACTTTGCGCTTATTTCCTGTTTTATTTTTATGTTTAAGTTGTATTTTTACCTTCGTTTCAGCGAGTAAGTTTCAATAATTTTCCAAAATAACAAGAAGAATATTTAACAGAAAATATAATGATTTTATTTAGATAGTATGTCAAAGTAATGCTTAAAAATAATGTTTCTGGAAATTTGTGTTTTTGAAAAATTAAGGCACTCTATATAAACTGTAAGTTATATTGAATTGAATTTGAACTCAAACATCATCAGTTAAACAGAATCGGATCCCGTATGAATTTGTTAAGAATGCCCCCGATAACCTTTTGGATGTCTTGTTATTAGTGTATAATAAAATTTATTTGAGCAAAACCGTTCCTTCTAGCTTTAAAGAATCAACCATTTTTCCACTCGAAAGAAAAGGAATGTTAATTTAGTTGAAATCTAAAAGAGGCTCATCTTTTATAAATTGCACTTGTAAAATATTCACTAGTCTCTTTAATAATAGATTGCAAAATTGGGTTTTTGAAAACGAAATTTTATCGGAATTTCAAGCAGGTTTCTGGAAGAGTTACTCAACTGTCGATAATATATATTTTTAATTTGTCATGCATGGTTAATCTTAGACTGACGCAAAAGAAAGAAAAATGATATTGTTGTTTTTTTGTGGATTTCAGCTCAGCGTTTGATGCGATTGATCGAAAGGCATTCATTTACAAATTATAAAATCTTGGAATTTTGTCACGCTTAATAAATAATTTGAAACGTTAGCAACAGTGAATCTAGCCCCAGCGTGTGGTGTAGAAATGGCGTCACAAGTAGTTTTCTGACTAACACCGGCTTGAGGTAGGGTTGCAATCTCTCACCTACTCTTTTCAGTTTGTTTGTCTTCAGAAAATGCGGTAGGCTTAAGGTAAGCGACAAGTGGTAGTGTAAAGTGGAACATATTGAAGTTGTAAATAGCTATAAGTACAGTATCTAGGATTTACTTTCACGTGTTTCAATTCATGGAACATCCACTTTAAGGAGAAAACAAATTAGAAAAAATTCGCAATAGATTCAGTTTGGAGTAATTTAATAAAAAACAAAAATGTACCACTGGGTTTTATAATAGTTTGTTTTGAGGCCATAGTAAAAGCAATTAATTATTTGTTACGGTGCACAAGTTTGGTGTTTTATTGAAAGTGATACAATTGAATCGGTCCGGAGACTTTTTATTAAGAAATTATTTTAATCGCCGTTCAGTACTCCAAATTATGTATTATATTTCGAAACTCCCTTTGACAAATTATATTTTCACACTTTAAATACAATCATAAGTTATTTACTAGTTTTAAATATGCCTACGAGTGGATTACAAAAAAAATTAGCCAAACATATTTTTAGTAAGAAAAGTATTATTTTTTCCTCGAAACGGATATTTTGGTGCAAAAATTGGAACTGTTAAGAATTTAATTTAACCGTAAACTTTGAAGAGCCTGAAAATGTGCGAACATATTTAAAAGCAACCGTGGAAGTGTTACGTGGAAAGTGATTAGACGGAGTGTAGAGGCCGCGCGCGTACATCTGTCTATCACAAACATCTATTGTCCCTTGACCTTGAACTTGGAGATAAGAGTTCCCTTTGTCAAAACGATTCGGATGTTATATCTAGGACAATCAAAACTAGAATGGTTACAACTGTTCTTTTTGTAATTTTCAGGAACATGAGACAGTTTTTCATTTTGCTGCAGTTCGTCCTATATTAATGCCAATTAGAAAAATTCGGTTCGGGAAAAACGTTTTGAGCGAAATTAAATTTAATCAATATTTAAACGTCAGGAATTTGTAAAATATCTTAAAGGAGCTTGGCAGTGTAGATGGGAAATGATCCAAGCATTTAGTTTTTGAATCTGATAAATAAAAGATTAAAACAAACATACTGTTATTTTTATATTAGTTTTTATACGTGCATCACTTTTATCACTTTATCAATCTTTTGGCATCCCCCAAAAGATTTTGGAGGATGAGGGCAACTGGGATTGTTTGTCACAGTTCGTCCGGGGCATCCTCCTGGAAAAGAAAACCGATCTGGACCGTGAAGTGGCCCAGATCCCTTGATCGAGCGGCTGGATAAGGAGCGAGCCCCACGGGCGTAAGCCAAATTTAGGCCTAGCCTGACGTAATGTGACAAACAATTCCAGGTTAGATTCCTAAAGAGTAGAGGAGGTTTTTTAGTGGGTAAACTCGTTTTTAGGGGAGCCCCACACTACAGGCTGGCCACCTGTGTGCGTAATGCATTTTTCCGCCTCTCCCTCAAAAAAAAAAAAAAAAAAAAAAAAAAAAAAAAAAAAAAAATCACTTTATCAATGCAGATTATAAACCTCGCATCATAAAGGATGTCTAAATAATTGTCTTTATCGAATTTTGAGCAACGTGTAATAATATGTTGATATTTAAATCCCCCGTTAAAATTCTTAAGCCTCGATTTTATTGATGATTGACCTAGTCCCACAAGGCTTGTATAAAATTATCGATGTCTGAATTTGGGCTGCGATAAACACATAATAGTTGACATGCCACACCGGCCCACCGGAAGGTGAGCGGTAGGTAGCTGGCCACGCCCCCCAGTCGCAGCTGTCGGCAGGTTACAGGAATCGCACTGTCAATATGGACCACAATGCCGTAATTTTTATTAATTGCATTATCTGTTTTAAATAAATTATACCCATCAAGTTGCTCTATTTGTAGGTTTCCGTGTAACCAGGCTTCGATCAAAACAATACAATGATTTTTTATAGGTAAATTATTTAAGACAACAAACCTTTGGTCAATGTTCTTTGAGTAACTACGAATATTTTGGTGCACAACATTAAAATATAACTTATTTCTCGCATTACCAAAGTTTAAAATATCTTGATAATCCTTAACTACCTTACAATCTATTAAAAAGTCATTATCATCTCTACCAATTAATCTACCATTTGGTTGAGTTCCGGTGTTTGGTTAAGTGACAACTTTTAAAGAAATATAAAGCAAAATACATGTTTTATATAAACATATTTACTAAGAGGGAACGGAAGTTAATGAATAGGCAAAATAGTAAATGAATTAATAGACACTAATCTAAATATCAATAAACAGTTCTTAACCTAAATCAGTATGTCAAGAATGTTAAAAAGAAGAGTTCATAGAGTAGTTAGTAGTGTAGTATAAAATTCATATTTTATAGTTATACTTTTACAAAATCGTTTAGTGATACCAGTTTTTGTATTCATTGGTGATACTATCTGCAGTTCGATATAATACCACAAAAGAATCTGTGCATCCCATTATTCTGCTAATCTTGGAAGGAATTCAGACGTAGAAATATGTATAGTATGTAGCATACGCATTTGTCAAAATAATAGATTACAAAGAATCCGCTTTCGTATTATCCGCACGTTTAGCATTTCATGCTACAATAGCTTTATAAACTATTTTGAAATGCTATAAAGTGTCACTAAGGAATAATATTTGAATATTACTTTATTATTATTTAACTTCAAACTCAAATATATCCCACTAGAACTTTTACTGAATTGATATGAAAAGATATTACATGTTAATTTAAACGGAATATACACTTGCTCCAAATAAGTCCATAAAAATGTAAAAAAAACCCGATCCCATATGAATTATCCGTCAGAGTTATTCCTAATAAAAATAAAGTGTAAACTTCACCTTATAGGCCTAAACCTACATCAAAATCAAATAACCTATTACAGTATATGTTCATTTTCACACATGAATAACTGATCATCTCTTTCAAATCAATTGCACACACTTAATTAAAACTCTCAATTTAAATCGATTGAGAAAACTTTAGATGGACCTATTAGTATAGTATTCAAAGAAAATTTGATGTCTTCGATTACCTACTTAACATAATTAATTTATTGAAACTATTTACATTGTTATTTCTAAAACGAACCCGTACGTCACAAAAAGTTATACACGTATAGACATATTACATTTATTACTATTGATTATTATACTAACAATTTTAAGGCACTTAGTTTACAATTAACTTTTATTTTCCATAATATAACTATTCTTCTTAGGTAGAAGCTAATTTTAACCAACCATTTTTTTTTTTAATTTTAAAAACATGTATTTTTTCCATATTGTGTTATAATTAAAACAATTGAAATATACAAATATTACTATAAGGAAACTGTCTACAAAAGAAAAAGAGAGGGAAAAAATTGTCCCAAACACTAAAACGCATATAGGTACTGATGGGTTGCATGATAATCAATACTTATTATACTAATACTTAATATTTCTTATTCGTTTCATTCAATATTCAAATCATTATGCGACCTTACAACTTTGTTAAATTTTAATCGTACTACTTAACTCATAGAAAAAATAAATAAATAAACAAGGGTAATTAAAAAATGTAATTAATGGGTTACATTCTTTACGATTTATTTGAGTCATTTTAATAAAGTAAAGTATTACCTAAGTAAAGTATTGGCTATGTAAAACATTAGATTGTAGTCTTTCCCTCTATGCTTTTCCTCCACCGACCTTGAAGCATTACGATGTAACTTTGGGACAGTAGAATGTCCTTGCTAAGAGAGTGGAATAAATTATAAAGTGCCTTCCCCATAAATGAATAAATAAAGCTCTTGAATTACACACAATTCTGAACTAAAATATAGCTTGGATAGTTTGTTTTTCCTGTCTTTCTGCCGATTTTTTCACTGATAAAAATTTTCTGCACATTATTAAAAAATTTGCCTCCAAAAAAACCATCTTCCAACACTTTTCACGCTAGGCTGCAGTCCTTTAAGCCGATACATATGCAAAACCAGGCCTGTCTACAAGTATTTCCTGCGATAGGGTATTTTTCCATTATTCCATTAAATTACCAATAAATCAACTGAATCAATTAGGCCTACACTTTTTACACTTATTAAACGGACCCAGTTGCCATTTGCCATTGGGCTATTGATGGTTACTAACAACTGGTCGATGTTAGATAATAACGAGACTGGGGTTTTCAGCGCCCCCGTTAAACGTTAAAATTTGCCACTATGGTAGATAGACACAAAATACTAGCCGTAGTATTTCACAGTGGTGATTGAACTCAATATTTACGGCTAACTTGTAATAACTAGATTTGTAAATTATGTGGGACATTCAATGAAACAAATAAGAAAAAACAACTTTATTATGATAAAATTTATTTTAATAGACTTATAAAAACAAAGTACAATGGATGTTGCCATTTAGTCTAGTTAAATTAGGGTTCAACCCGGAAGTAATTGCAAACGAATATATTTTGATTGATTCTTCTGTAAAATTACAGAGAAACGATGGTGAAAAGTCTACCACTCTCTACAATAATTGTTCGACACTGCGCTCGCCTGCTGTGGCCAATTTTTCAAAATAGCGGGCTGTTGTTTTATAGGATTTTGCTGAACATCTTTTGAACCGTTAAAGACAGCTAAATTTTTTCGCAATTTTCATCGCATTTCATTTAGGACCACTTCATTCAGAAATCTCTAACGACAACTCAAAATTCAAATTATTAATGTATGAAATGAATACAACATAATGTATAATTATCATCATAGCTGTCGCTTTCGTTCAGTAGGGCATCAATTAATTCATATTTAATTATTGTCATGTAGCAAAATTCCGTCCTTGCTACGATTTTACCGCATTTTGATTAATTCCTCCTTGACACATACACATCTATCTCTCTCGGACAGTAGTTAATAAATGTGTACAATTAATACAACATTGTGTATTAGGATCGTCTTAGCAGTTGCTTTCGTTAGGATTCGTAGTTTTCGTAGTT